>RJWJ010000410.1:0-246534 GCA_004363605.1 Indri indri
AAAAAAAAAAAAAAAAAAAAAAAAGAAAAGAAAATGATATCATCTCAGGACATTTAGGTAAAACCAGCAGATCTAATAAGTGTTATTTTTTGGAGTAGCCCACATGAAGGAGGTTATATGCATATGCAAATGTCCTTGCCGTGGCACAGAACATGTCTGTAATCACACTTTTGGAAATTCCTTTGGAGCCACTATGTAAATTAAGCTATCAGGAAATCTCGTTGCTTTGTAATCATGCTTCACTTTTGACTAAGAAAAAAGCACTGAGATTTTAGATTGATTTTTCAGTCAGTTTCCAACTGAATTGACCATTTTATAAAAATCCATCTTCAAAGTAGGTCCCCATTGAGGGCTATGCATTCTTAGCAATGTCACCATGACCACCTCCATCCACAACTGCTTCTGGAAACCTATAGTAAACCTATAGCAAATAGGGTCTGTGCTGCAAAGGTATACAGTGATCTGTACGAGATGGTCCCTACCCTTCAAGAGATTACAGTCCAAGCAGAAGCAAAACACGAGGATAACATGGAAAGTGCTAGATGAAGTATAAGGTATGTGAGAGCTGAGAGGAGTCTGGGCTGAAGCAGCCTGGGGAAAGGTCGTAGCGAGGAAAGGATCTTGTGCTCAGGCTGGAGGGATTGGCAAAGCTGATAGTAGATGGATACCTCACAGGCCAATGACTCATGTGAAGTGCAATGACCAGTTTGGACAAAAATGATAAGAGTGGGACCCAAGTTCCAGTTGCTTTAGACAACTTATTTAACCTCTCGAATCCTCTATTTCCTCATGGTACCTATGCTTCTGATTCAAAATGGCAGACTGAACACATGCATTTACTTCCCTCTTTCCCCCAAACCATGGAAATGTTGAAAAGCAACAGCATGCAGTGTAGTTGACACCCAGGTGGATTATCTTTTAATACCTTTTCCTTTCTATGACGAAATTACTTTCAGTACTAATCATTATTTCTTTGGTCTGTTCCATAGTTTAAAACAAAGATTTAATTCATAAACAAAAATTTCCATTAAAAATATTATTCTAATTTAATAAAATATTTCATGTATAAACTAAGATTTGCAACTTACTACAGAAATATTACAGCTCACAGTTTCCTCTGTTTATGATTGTTTTAAATTTAAACACAAAACTCAAAATTGTCACATAAAATGAAATACCAGAAGTAACTCGAGTTCTGTTTCTTCATCTTTACCATCATTGTGCTGTCATTGTTTATCCAAAATCTATTGTTTTCAATGCAAGAATATGTAGCACCATAGGGATTAGCATACAAATGCTGCCAAAAGTGAACTTGAATGATTCCAAATCTTCATGAACTTATTCTTGAAACAAACATATGTAGCTGGTCCATTTGTGTAGGAGCCAACTGTATAATTGGGAGATTCTCAAATTAGCTTCCCTGTAGAATCCAATGTTTGTTAAAGAATAAGCAGTAAAAATTGCACTTATTTGAAATGCACATATATATTATTAAAATCCTACAGTAACCAAAACAATTGTTTAGAACTTAGATTTTAAAAAAGATTTTTTTTGGAGGGGGGGAAGTTATCACTGACCTTGGTAATCATAAAAAACAGACTTTCTTTCAGTTCGCTTTATTATTGTGTTTAAATTCTCTACCAGCAATGGACCCCCTGTTGCTTAAACCTAGAATGGAGCTTTCCAACTGCCCCATCTTTAATATGCTACGGCAGTAAAGTGTGCAAGGAAATAAAGTTATAAATGAAGAGTTCATGGAAGTAAAAACATTATTTAATACAAGGGCTAAAAAATTCAGGAGAACTTTCAGAGTATAAGTTAAAAAAAATACAAAGAAAGAAAATATAAAGGAAAATTGTACATTTAATATGTAAATGTTTAATTTTTCTCAAAATATATCTTATTAAATCAAACAATAACATTACTATTGATGAATAAAATATTAGAATTTAAGAAATAAAGTATTATAATCTCATTCTCCAGATGTCTCTACCTTATCATACAATCACAGAACGTAAGTGGTTTAAGAAAAAAAGTGGAAATCATCCAAATTAGCAGTGTTCCAACAGTATTCCACTGAGGCCTAGAATTTGACAAAATTTTCTCAGCAGGTTTAAGGGGAACTGAGCAAACAAAGCTTCACGTTCTTAAGTCTTGTTTAACCAGGTGATTTTTCTTTTACATTTTTGTACTGGGGTTTTGTGTAAATTTTCATTTGTAAAAGAGTTATTTGCTAAAGAACCAGGCTCTTTAAACTATGTGCTCAGCATTTATGTAGAAATACTGAATCCTACAGGAGGGGGAAGAAAAATAGGGCTGCTAGCAGTGAGCTTCAGCATCTCCTCTGTCGTCCCAGGAGAGGGTTGGATGGAACCCAAACTTGGGCAGTTTTAACAGAACAAACGCTCTGTGGTGAACCAGCTTCCCGCTCCTCAGAAGCGTTTATCCTCCATCTGTTGCTCCTTAAGCATGCTCCTCGGGAATCTCACCCAATATCCCAAATGGCTTACTTTAAAATCACATATGGTACTCTTCCGGAGGGAAGAGGGGTTCCTGATAGATTTTGTCTTCTCCATCTTATATTTCCATTGCTGTTTTTACACCTCATTTAGACGGATGTCCTAGGCAGCTCCTCAGCTGGCTGTCCCCATCATCTGGCTCAGTGTGTTTAACATAAATGTTTGAGAACCACGCATCAAAATCAAACCTCTTGTTTGCAACTGAGGAAATGGAGACCTAGAAGGCAAAATGACTTAACCATGGTTAAACATTTTCCCATTCGACATAACTGTCATGCTGTCTCATAGCTTCACTTGGGTATGTTTTTCTTCTCAAATAGATGTTAGCTACCTTGATTAAGGATCATAGCTTAGATTCTCTTTCTAACTCCAAACAGCACAATGTTAAGAATAAAACAGGTGTCCAATAAGACTTGTTGATAAAGCCTTTTAAAATAGTTTTTAAAAAGAAAATAGACTTCTACTTTCAAGTAGTACACAGTAGGATGTAGGAGCCCAACGTATCTGTTGCAACACTTATGGAAAAAATAGAAAAACATTTAAAAATAATATTTTGAGTCATCAAACAATTATAGAAACAAAAATGGCAAAATCATCTAAATTTCCAGAGAAGAAAATGTCCTTTCTAGGGCAAGTTGACAAATGCTGGTCATTTTCTACCTTAGTAGTATTTGCCAATCATCGGTGGTAGCCAAGGTGGACGTATCAATACTTTACCAAAAGAAAAAGAAACCAGCAGAGTTTTCATAGTCAGGCCAACTATGTTGAAGGATTGGAATCTAGTCGAGCCCCAAACTTACAACCGATTTTCCCTATGGGATATCTGCTGAGGTTTGAAAAAGTGTAAATGGCTGGTAACAGAAGTCAAACAGTGATTGCCTCTGTTGGCAGGCGTTAAGGGAGGGGATTGATTGGAAAGGTGTGAGATGGTGAAGAATATGTTCTGTAATTTGTTTTGAATGGTGCTTGGACAGATGTACCTAATTCCCAAAACTCATCCAATTGATCATTTGGGATCCATGCACTTTATTGTATGTAAATTATATCCCCATTAAACGTGAAAAGATGGCAAGAAGGTGAATTGGGCCAGCAATTGCAGGGTCATCTTTGGAGCTCTGGACAAGGGGGAAAGTCTGGGAATACCTCTAGTTCCCAAATTCTTGTCCCATCATACACTCATCATGTAGCACTTTGCATTTTAACTATATTTTTTGGTGTATTAATCCTAGTTATCTATACAAGAGAAATAAGTATATATTACCACCAAAAGTCATATATTGGAATGTTCACAGGAGATTATTTATAATAACCAAAGAAGTAGAAATAATTAATTATCTACCAATGACTTCTCTCAGGATAACGGTGATAAGATCTATCCAATGTCCTAGAGGGTGAGTGGAACAATAGATATTCAATTATATAGAATATGTCTCAGGTGATTGTCATGTTGTCATAATAAACATAGAGTTCAGTAAAAATGAAACCATATAATGAAAACATCAACCTTTATATTCCCCCACATTGCCTGAAGGAGTAGCTTACACTTGTCTGGACATCTTCACCCCCATTCACTCTTCGACACATTTTAATCTGATCTTTTCTCAATGGCTATGTTGGCATTGGTTGTGCTAAGTGGTTAATAACCTCATCATTACCAATTACTACTAACTTTTCAGTCCTGCATTCATTTTATTTCAGTGAATTTTGCTAAGTGACTACTATGTATTAGGTACTGTGGCGGGTGTTGAGGATAAGACAGATAGGTCCCTGTTGTCATGGAGCATACACACTGAGGGCATGTGACACAGTGGTAAGAAGGAGCCACAGCAGGCAGCAAGGCTGGATATGAGTCCCAGTCTTCTCCTTACTAGCTATGTGATCTTGTGAAAATTGCAAGATCATTTTTTCCCTTAGTTTTTTCTGCTGATAAGTGGGTATAATAATATTACTGTTGGTTGGCTGATGTTGGCTTGACACCATCACCACTAGTTTCTTTTAAGGCTGAGAAATGGGCTTCCCAGAAGCCCCTTTCCTGGATGGTTCCATGTTAGAATGTCCCATTGAGTGAAATTCATGTGAATTTGGAAGACAGAAGTGAAGCAAAGGCCATAATTTTCAGAGGCTCATCGTGGTCAGACACAACAGGATCCCAGATCTCTCTGTAAGCTCTCACTTTGTGATCAAGACTTTCCCCAGATATGCCCACGAACAGTGGCTTGCTCTCTGCATTCCAGTGCTTCCGCCACTGCCTTCGAATCTTCACTCCTCCAGACCCTCCCATGTGAAACTCCTGTATTAATTCCTTTTGCCCATACTACTTGTAGTAGCTTCAGTTTCCTGTAAGAACCCAGACTGAAACAGGGACCTACCTTATAGTCTTACTGAGATGATTGAGTTAATACATGAAATAGCACTCATAACAGTTCTTGGCACAAGGAAAGCACTATCTTATTCTTATTATGATAAATTATACAAAGGAAATAAAATATGAAGGAATAGGGTGATGAAGACAGAGAAATGGAAGGATAGAGTGATCAGGGAAGATTACTCTGAGCATATGATAGTTGAGTAGAATCATGAAAGATAAGAATGGACAAGCTGTGCTAACATTTGGAGAAAGAAAAGAGCAGGCAGAGAAGCTGTTGCATCTTAGGAACAGAATGGAGGACAATGGAAGCCAAAAGAGTGAGTGGCATGAGATGGGTTGGAGAGACCATCTCACGGGAGGCAGATGTGACAGGTTCTTGTAAAGCCATGGTATAGTATGGATCTTTTTTTTCTTCTTGTAAGGGGGAGTGATTAAAAGTTTATAAGCAGAGAAGTGGCATGATATAATTTATGTTTTAAATAGAGTACTCTGGTTGTAATTTAAAATTAGAGTAGAAGCAAAAGAACAGTTAAGAGGCTATCCCAGAAGGCAGTTGATGGTGGCATGGGCTTGGGAGATGGAGACAGCAGTGGTGAACAGTGGGGAGGTGAGCTTCAGGGATATTGTCGACAGGGCTTGCTAACGGTCAGATATGAAGACTGGAAGAAAGCCTTCAAACACATCGAGCACTCAATTCCCTAGACTTCCAAGACAAGGCATTCTCCTAGTTTTCCTTCTATTTTGCAGATTTCTTCTTCCATTGCTCTCATTCTTTCATTATACCCTAAATACCTTCCTTGGCTCCTTCTTTCCTCTACCCATTTCTTTGTGTTCTCCAGAGTACTTGATTCTTTTTTCTTTCCGTCTATGTATTTCCACTGAATGTTTGAAACAGGGACAACACTTCTTCTATTGCTTCGGTTCCCAAATTTATATCTCTATCTCACACCACTCTCCTGATAACAAGACCTAATTACCAATTAGACATCACTCTCTGGCCCCACAAGTGCTTCAAACTCACCATGTGCTAAAGTGAACTAAGTCTTCTCCTCCTAGACCTAAACCTTCTCCTGTGCTCCCTCTATTGTATAATAGCACTGTTATTCATCCAATTCATCCAAGCCAGAAACCTGGGAGCTATCCAAAAATTCTTTTCTCACTTCCCAGTATCCAATCAGTCACAAAGTCCCATCAATTTTATCCCCTCAATATTTCCCACACCTTTTCCCAGCATCCATCCTCATTGTTACGTCCTTAATTCAGACACTCATCTTCTCTTACATAGATTATTTTAATTTTCCAACTGTTTTCTCTCTCTTAGTTCTGTGTCTTCAAATCCATTCTCTACTGTGGTCTATATATTACTTAATCCATTCTTATGTTTTATTTGCTTAAAACCTCCATGAGTTCCATTGCCTGTGGGATACAACATGACTTACTCACGTGGTGTACCAGACCATCCATGACCTGTAACCCACTGTAGCATTCATCTCCTCTCCTGTTACAGCTACACTGAATTGTTTAAGTTCTCCAAATTTTCCATAATGTTCTATGCCAGCTCAAATATTTCCTCCTCTGAGAAGTCTCTCATGCTCACAGATATGATCATTATCTTCTTCATTTCAACATTTTACTTTGTACATTTCTCTTACATCCCACTAGTTTTACACCATACAACAGCTAATTGTTTTATCTTTGACTTTATTCTCTTTTATTCTGATTCCACAGCTTCTATTCTATCTGTATTCCCTCTATAGGCAACCACTCTAAAGTGTTTCTATGTACTCTGACAAAATATGATTCTTATTGTTTTGTACTGATGTACTTTTAATTTATGTAAATGGTATTGCGTTCCACATCTCATTTTTTTCCATGTCCTTCCAATGCATCCATGTTGCCACGTTGCAGCTAGCATGTTGCTTCTAACAGATTACTAATAATATTCCAAGGTGAACACACCCACCACATCTTATCCACATATTCTTCAAGCAATGCACAACCAGAATGCCTTCAGCTCCCTGCCACCAAAACTAAGGCAGCAATGAACATGCTCAGTGATGTCTCCCTCTTCAGTAAATTGACTGTAATTTGGTCTGCTAAGAGTCATAAAGACACCAGAGAAGCTGATCAGAAAATGAGTCTCATTTTTCAAAACAAATCTGCCATCTTTTCTTCATGCTAATTAATAAACTATTATCTACTGGATATATCCATCTTTTTTAGGTTAGTTAGCATGTTGAGTTGCCTAAGCTGATTAACTGGTTAGCTCAAGTTTTTGCACCTGCAGAGCAGTGGGCCCTGCAAGGCATCTGTTCTCTGTTGTACATCTCTTTAATTTTATTAGTGGCTTATGGACAAAATCACTTAACTTCAACTTTTTCAAGTTTAAGTTATTTGGATTCACGAGAGCATTTTCCTCCCTGTTATAAATCAATGAATCCAGTTAAGATTAACTGCCTACACATGAACTTCAAAAGATCCTCTATGGCCAGACAGAGTTGAAAGAAGCACATAATTCCATAACATGCTAAATACAAGCTGATCAAAGTTAGTGGAGCTGGTTACTTAATGCTGTGCTTCCTCATTCCCATACAATCTGATTTCAAGTAGTTTGTATCTAAAACATATATTATTAGATCTCAAATATTCTTCCTATGGTGAAAAAAAAAGTCATTTCTGTATCCTAACTGGTCAAAATCTCTGTTTAGACAGGTATAAACTAAACTCTGGGCTAAACATTTCTGAGCCTATTTGTGAAATTCCGTATTGTTTAGAGATTAAAGCAAAAATAAATGAACAGAAAAGAAACATAGCTAATGATCCATTTTAAACGAGAAAAATTCCTATATAAAGTAATCATGGAATTCTGAAAGCAAAAGGAATCATAAATCCTTAGATAATATGCAGTGAGGGGGGGCGTTGTTCAAGCCCTTGGAATTCTAAGAAGGTTTCATGGGGAAGTCACAGGGTAGTTGAGGAGACCAAGAAGGTGGGGTTCAACCAAAGCAACCTTCCTTTATATATATATATGTGTGTGTGTGTATATATATATATATATATGCATGTGTGTGTGTATATATAATATAATATACATATTTGTGCTTTTACGTAAGAGATCATTTGAAAATAAAATTGTGCTCCTTAAAAAGAAATTAAAATCTATGATCTAGGCCAGTCGTTCACAAAAATCAGTCCTTTCTATGACATCCTCGACATGCAGTCATCCAATATCTGCTTTCACAGTGCTGTCGTTGTGAGGTCTCTATCCTGAAACAGCTCATCTCCACATTGTATATCACAAGTGCTTGGGAAGCTCCTCCTTTCTGAGTGCCAAATTTTATCTCCCTATAACTTCTAAGCCCTACTTATGTCCTCTGGAATAACACAGACTTTCTATCTGCTACCTCTCTCCTCCATGTGTCCCTTCAGAACCTGAACTAAACTGCGAGTGCTGTTTGGTGTAGAGTAACCAGTTCCAGTTTTGGAAATCACAAGTTGAATATTTTAACCTCTTCAGGTAGATTTTCCCTTACCTTTGTCACCATATCACCTTAGAGTCAGTCATTTTCTGTCCCCTCTACTACACAAATGTGTACGTTGAAGGCATGAACCATGTCTTTCCTTCTCAGCTTGGCATCCCCAGAGCATGAGCCCAGCAGACACTAGGCACTCACCCTGTCTTAGTTGGTAATTAAATTCAAAGCAAAATATATCTTTTTCTAATCTAGAACTAAAAGATGAGAGGTAGTAAAAACAGACCCTAAAGTCTTAGCCTTGGATAAGCCTAACTATCAGCCACAAATAGAAACCCTCACCTTTCCAAAATCCACACTCAGGCTCCTGCAAAACTCTTTTTCCTTAAGACCTGTAGAGAAGTCAAGAAGGCCATCAGAGGAAAATGATGAGGAAAGTGTTTTTAATGTGTCCTCCCTGTCAATACGCCCAAACCAAGGAAGCAAAGGTCAATGAAAATCCAGCCATACAATTCCATGGAAAGATCTGGACCTCTGATAGTGTCCTCTCAAAGGAGCAGAATGTTTGGGCACCTGTGGGGATGGACTGCCAGCACCGCGTAGTGCTAACCAATAGACTCATTTTGGGAATCGGAATCGTGTGCCAAGGCAGGTGGGAAAATAAAGAGTAGGTGTTCAACTCCTAGTAAACCTCTCTGGAAGAAGAAAAAGCACAGCGATCCAGTTATTTGTGGGTGGTGAAATTATGAGGAAATTAGAAATAAGATCAGACTATTTTTAAAGTCCCAAGCAGTAGGGAGCCTTGGAGAAAGAAGGTATGAGCTTTGTAAAAAGCCCAGGGTAAAGGAAATAAGCCGTACCCCAGGAAAAGCCACTCTACTCCCTCCATGTTCAAAACTTTGGCAGACCAGGGAGTTAGAAAATGAAATCCAAACTCAGTCGTTGGTGACTTTTCTATCCTGGATCTATGGGATAAATCTTACGAATGTAGACACATGAAGACACACACCCACACACACTTACACGTATGCACATACTTCTGTTTAATTTCAAGAATGAATGAAAAACATCCTCACTGTCCTGAGGACGCCACCGTCAGTGTGTGGCTGGGAACCCTTAGCTTGGTAGCCGAGACAGAGAAAGACCTTCGGCAGGAATATCCCCCTTCCCTTTGTTCGATTTCATTCAAGTCCATGGCTTCAGTTACCACCTACGTAGTGATGACTGTCAAGTGTACATGTGCAGCCCTGACCTTTCCTGGAACTTCAGTCCCACGTACCCAACTGTCCACTCTGTGTCTCCACATAGATGGTACCTTTATACCACCATGTGCAAGATTGGCCCGTGATTTTTCCTCACACCTAGTCCTCATTCCAGGGTTCCTTACCCCAGGAAATAGCACCCTCACTTGTCCAAGTGCAAGCCAAAACCTAGGAGTCATTGTTGATGCATCCCACCATCACAAAAATATCTGACCTTGTGCCAAGGTTTGCCAGTCCTTACCAGTCCCCACCTGTCCACTTGCCTTCCTTTGGTCTGCCACTGATTTAGTGGTTCTCAGCTGCCATCCAGGGCCATCCTGACTACAGCACACAGTTTCTTTCAGTTCTTCAGAGCACCTGGCTTCCCCCTGCAATGGAGTCTTTGCTTGAGCAGCCACTTATACTTGGAATTCTCTTCTGAGCTGACCCATCCTCACTCTTCAGATCTCAGCTCAGATGTCACTTCCTTAGGGACCCTTCCTGACACCCAGGCGGATTGGACCCCCCATTTTTATGCCATCATAGCACTTTCTACCTTCTCTTCCTAGCACTTACCACAGTGGCAGTTTCATATTTGAATATGTACACTTTTGATTCATCTCTCTCCCTTTCTAGAATATGGGTTCCATGGGCACGGACTGCATTGCTGGTCTTGTCACCTCGTGCGACCAGGATGCTGACCCTGTGCAACCTACAGACATTCAGTCAACATTTTTTTATTGTACAAATGAATGAATAAATAAATGAAGACTAACTTCCAAAGGCTCAAAGTGTGAGGAAACCGATGAGCAGCTATCCATTCCTTCACTTATGTAGCATCTCATATTTGAACACTGAGCGCTGACTGACAATTTGATCATTTATAGAATGAAACTCCCCTTGGTGGGCTGAGCAGCAGTTTTGCCAGTGCACATTAATTCCACATCCTGTCCACTGAGGCCACGTGGCACACTGGTTAGGTGATTAATAATGTAATTCTCTTCTCCACGTTCTTCTTAAAGGTTCAACTGGGTCAATGGGGTGAGCTGCACAGTGAGATGGAACCAAGTTGACCTGCTGCTCACACCTTGGCTGAGGGAGGTAATGGCAGCCTTGACCTGGAGGAAGGAAGGGAGGACACAAGGGCAAATCTTCCTGCCACTTGCTCTGTGCCTCCCTCAGCAGCCAGGGTAATGGCATCTAAACCTCCAAATGGTCATGGCTTGCAAGGCATTGGGGGAACGACCTGGTCACTTGGATCAGAGGTCAGCCTTGAGAGGGCACAGGTGCCAGTTAAGCTAACACAGGCAGGACTCACGACTTGTCAGTCAGTATTCCACATGATGAGCCACCTCCTTGGTGACACCGCCTCCCTACCACACCACGACAGGAAATAACCTGAACAACCTCGGCTGCCAAAATTCTACAGTAAGGGAGTTTGGCCAGTATAGGTTCAGCAAATGTCTTAATGAGGTTGCATATAAAATAGGTTCTCCTGATAACTACATCACCTTTTACATGAGGCATATTTAAAGACTCAAGTGTCCAGGCTGGGCTGAAATAAGAACTCATAAAATGCGTGAAAAGATCCAAATGACTAGTGTCTGCAAATATATCCCAAAAATATTTTCTACACTCTTTTGGTATGTCTAGCTCTGATTGAACCAGGAAAGCCAGATGTTAACAGAAAAAAAAAATACAACAAAACGATTTGTCTGACAATTTTATAAAAACAAAAAAGAGGTTAGATCATTCATTTCTCAAAATTCCAGAGTGCCTGCTCTGATCTAATTGGATCTGCTTATCTGAAGTTATACAACAGTCACAGCTAATGCCAAATCCGCTTTCCACAAAAGATATGGGGAGCTTGGTTTCATCTCTGTAATAATATTAACTAATATGGTGAAGCACTTCAGCACTTATAAATCACTATTACACACATTATACCACCAGAGTTCTTCAAACCCTACAAGGTTGTGAGGGCATATTTTATTACCATATTTACACTGCAATTGAGGAAACTTGAGATTTAGAGACTTTTACTAGCAATAGTGTATTATTTTCATACTTACGAATAAAAATCCAAATGCAGTCCTCCTTCTATTACTCCTCACTACTTTCACACCACTGCTTTCTTTCCTTTTTTCCTAATCGCACCACTTAAAAATAGCAATTTATTCTTCAGCTCCATCTGGGTCTATATCCAAAGAAAATAAATATCTTGAAGAGATATTTGCACTCCCATAACTCACTGCGGCATTATCCACAATAGCCAAATACGGAAACAACAACAGATGAACAGACAAAGAAAATGTGGTATATATACACCGTGGAATATAGTTCAGCCTTACAAAAGAACAAATCCCTCAAGTGTTCTTAACACACGCACACACACACAAACACACACACATTCACGCATGCATGCACAAATAGTGGTAACTATGTGAGACAATAGATATGTTAATTAGCTTGATTGTGCTAATCATTTCACAAGGCATACATATGCCAAAACATTGCATTATATACCCTAAATATATACAATTTTTATTTTTCTATCATACTTCCATAAAGCTGAAAAAAGAAAAATAGCAATTCATTGAAAGGAAAAAAAGATCTGTCAAAGAGGCACATTGTGTTGTGAAGATAACCAAAAGTTATCAATTTTTTGCAATTCTTCACTGTTTTTATTTTTGAATTTAAAAATATTGTCTATTTTAATTTATTTTATTTTGTCTGCATAGATCTCAGTAAAAATGACAACTCCTCCTAGAAACACGTGAACTATTAAGGCTAAATCTGGTATGTTTCCACCTCAGTGTGCTTGTTTCTGGGCCAGTAAGTCTACCTTTGGGTACACTTAAAAAGTTCGTGGCACTGCTTTCTTTTTGAACTGAGTTCTTGTCATTTGTTTTAATTTTTAAAAGCATTTTTATTCACCAAGAAATAGGGGGAAAATATTTACTCTCAGCCCTATGCTGGAATCTGTGGCAGACACAGATGTATAAGATACAGTCCACTCCCCCCTGTTTAGCATTTGCTTGGGGAAGCCGGGTGCACCAGAGGCAGCAGAGCCCTGAATATGGGGATGAAAGAGGAAGAGCGGACCGAGACAGTCAGCAAAAGCTGCACAGGAGGAGAATGCGCAAAAAGACAACTTGTTGAAGCTAGACTCTCTGTAAGTTGCCGACGGAGAGCCCAAGTACACATCAAAAACATCAGAGCCATAAACCTGATGTTGGGACTTGGGTCATCAAATCGGTTTTGTTGTATTCCTTTCCTATCTGGAGGACAGCAAACATCCTTGGACTCGATTCTTTTTAACTGGCTAATGATGAAACATTTTATTTTACAACACTTCTATTTCTAAAATACATAGATATAGATCTCATTCATTCTTCTTGTTATGACCAAAAAGTAGGGCAAGGCAGGCATAGTTCCCTCACTCCAGGTGGAAAAGTAACTTCCTGGGAGTATTTGGCTGCACGCTGCTCCCTGGGGGGACGAGCCCTCTCTTTCTGCTCTAGGCTACTGATGGAGTGCCTAGTGGGGTGTTTGCGTAGGTGTTCACACGACTGTGTGCTTTGTTTTGGCTTTTTTTATTATTATTGTAATGTTCTGTCACTCTTTTTATACACCCTTTTAAAGGATGGAAATAGAAGACAGAAACTTGGACAAACCTCTTAGAAAGTTGACCTTAGAATCTTGAGATTCAACACAAAAGCCTAGCGGTTTCCTCCAAGTTCACATGGAAAATTAATAATTTTTGTTCTCTACCACATGACTACCTTATCAAAAATCTTAACTCTAGAACAGGTCCAACACAGCTGGGCTGTTTCAGGGCTGCAAAGAATTCCTGATAGTGCCTGTCATGGCTAGATTTGGGTCATCTCTTTGAGGAAAGTAAGTTCAAGTTGACATCTGAGGTGGGGAGTTTGCCCCTAAGCCACTGAGTTTCCCGAAGCCTAAATTCCTGCAAGATCTTTTATTCTCTCCTTTGCTCCACACAAATAACAGTACAAATACAAATACCTCAAACTCATGCTATAAACTTTAATAGTCTTGGACTCTCTTAGACTTGGATCACTGCAAAAGTTAGAATTAAATTTGATGTTAAGAATTTAAAATAAAAAAAAATGCCCAAAGAGATTGCATTTAAATTGCATTGTTTAACATTCGCACGTGCATGTATGCTTCCTAAACAACGGTTATGCTACAAATGTTGGCATTGCTTTTACCAGAAGTTTGCTTTTATGCAAAGTTTTTTTCTGTTTTAGCAAAGCTCTTTGAGGGAGAGGTCATTGTCCCCGTGCGCAATGAAGGCCTTGGGGCTCAACGGAGTTTACTTGCTCAGGACCACACCGCTCCCACGTGATGGATGTGGCACTAAGCTCGTTCTCCTGTGTTGAGTCTGCATCACTGTTCATAAGCCCCTTCTCCCTTCAGGAGGCAAAGCATTGCCCCATCTGGGCTGAGGAGCCCGAGCTCTGAGGAATCCAGGCAGGACCCCTCTGGAAGGGCAGTGAGTAGGAGACCAGGACATATTAAACAACCCGTAATTTCCAAAACCCCTCAAATACCTGGATGCCTGCACGTGCTGTTTATCTCTCTGGCATATCCTCCGCCCCAACCTCACCTGCCTCACACACTCTCTGCCACCCTGCCTCACACACTCTCTACCACCCTCTTGCTCTCAGCTGGACAGCACTGGCTTCCGATCTCCAAGATTAGCTGTTGGCCTGTCCTCTCTGTTTTACAGGGGTACACACATTTTATAGGGGTACACACGTTTTACAGGGGTACACATGTTTTGGTTGCATAATTTACTTTTGTACAGTTTGAGTCAGAGTTATAGGTGTGCCCTTCACCCAGATAGTGTGGACTCTACCCGTTAGGTGTGAATTTACCCATCCCCTCCTCCCCCTCCCACCTACTTGACTTCCCTTGAGTTTTGCTTCAATGTGTGCACGTAAGTATTGTATCTGTGGTGTCTTGCATAGTGCTCGCCTGGCTCATAGCAGCTATTCAGGAAATATTTATTGAATGAAGGAATAATTGGATCAATTAATCAAGCAATAGATTTTATGCTTAGAACTTTAGCAGAGAGCCCTATTCTTATTCTTCTATTATAATGTCTCTACTACATTTTAATGCTTGCTGGGATCGTGCTGTCTTTGCAAGGGATTAAGACCATAGTGCTTACTTAAGCATTGCATGTTTTTTTCAGGGGCGGGACACCAACCTTCCTTCTATTTCTCTCATTTTCAACTTTCAAACCTTTTGGATTTGACATGTATAGCATGTTAGGGTCATGAAAATAAAGGCTGACTCCAAAGCCAAGACTCCCTTTTCCAAGTGCTCCGTTTCCCCATCACACTTCCTTCCCTTCTTCTCTTTCTCAGGATGAAAATCGTACTGTCCCTTCATCTTTGCTCTGTCAGCACTTTCAGTTGTTTGCTTTTCCTCTTCAGATCTCTAACACTCTCTCCTCCCTGCATTTTCCTAAAGCCACCATTCTAGATAGGTTCTTAAAAGGTTCACAATTGAACATCCAAAATTGGTTAATTCATTTCTTCTTTCAATAAATATTTACCGAATATCTGCTGTGTGCCAGGCAGACACCGTGCAAGCTCTCTACCTATGTCCAGTCTCGGTCCTTCTACCGTCTGATGTACACTGCCAAACCGAGCCACCCGAGTACCAACTACAGATACCCCACCCTTCTCCAGGCCTCCTTGTTTAGTCTGTTTATTCTATGAGGATGAAACTATATTTTTTGCCCCCAATTAAATGTGCATCAGTGCAATAAACATGGCGCCAGACATGGTTAAAACTAAAGCAAACCGTATTGCCTCCATCTGCCACCTCTAGGATCCATAGGAACGAAAGTAGAGAGCCTCAGTATTTATGGGATTGCTTGTCCAGAAACAACTATCTCATCAAACCTCTCAATGTACCCCGTTAGTCACCAGTCATATCTTTATAATTTGAATAAACTATATCAAAATTTAAAGAACTGCTCAATATTGCACCTTTTTTTTTTTCATTTTACCTTAAGGTTCACAGACGTCAACAGATTTAGAGAACAGTCTGGTTAATAAAGGTAGAAAACCATATGACATTGTAAAATTTACTTAGAGGAATGACATCTCACGAGGAGAATTTGCTCCATGTCTGCCCAGCAGGTTTGGAGGCTTTTGTCTGGCTTTGGATGATTCCACAGTGAGGTCCCTACCACTGCACGGTATTTTCCCACAGTGCTCAACGCATGCACCACACTCGGGCTGGACTTTGTACTGTCCTACCAAGATGCCAGTCTTACTTTGGGCTTAACCACGTAGCCTCCCAAACACTCTTCTTGCTCACCTCTGGTTATTTAAAACATCCGCCCATTGGGAATCGGCCCAAGTGACATCTCAGTGACAGCTCTGACTATACGAGCATCTCCCTCCTCTTAACTCCATTAGCTCCTAGCTGTTCTCCAATCAACAATAATTACTGAGTGCTTACTATGTCTCAAGTACCATACTAAGGGCTATACATGAATTTGCTCATTTAATTTTCATGACAACCCTTTAAGGTAAGTACAATTACATCCCCATTTTACAGAAGGAACCAAGGCACAGGATTAAGTAACTTGCCCAAGGTCTCTGCTTTCTTTATCTGTTACTGCATAACCACCCCAAATTTAATGACATAAAACTGTGATGGTTTTATCATGCTCTTGGATTCTGCAGGTCAAACAGAGTGGGGATGGCTTCTCTCTGCTCCATGATGTCTGGAGCTCCACTGGGAAGACTGGACTGACTGGGGGTGACTTGAATGGTGGGAGCTGGAATATTCTGGAGTCTCCTTCGTTCACATGTCTGGCACTTGGGGTTGGGTGATGGAAAGGTGGCATTTAGCTGACACTGTCTACTGGAGTACCTACCCATGGCCTTCCCACCTGTTGTGGGCTTCTCACAGCATGACAGCCGGGTCCTATAGGAAGTGTCCTGAGAGCAAACAACCAGAAAGTGAAAAGAGATGAAGGAAATAGATTCAACCCTTCCTCTGATCTACCCTGTGAAGTCATGCACTGTCATGTCCACCTCACTCTATGATGACAAGTGCATCGCTGAGGGCAGCCCAGAGTCAAGAAGGGAATTAGACTCCACTTCCTGCTGGAGGAGTGATGAGGTAACACCAGGGAAGAGCATGTGGGATGGGAGATATTATTGTAGCCATCTTTGAAAAATGCAAATGTCACAGCCTTAAAGCTTAAAAGTGACAGAACCAGGCTATTGCATATTTGTTAGGTTTTTTTTTTTATCTCCCAACATAAAGTGTAAACTCTATCACAGCCACAGCTGAAATGGCCAATAAGCATGAAACCAGTATGTTGAATAATGTTGCAGCATTATTCACAATAGCCAAGATATGGAAACAGTATGGGGTATACACACACACACACACACACAATAGAATGCTATTCAGCCTTAAAAAAGAAGGAAGTCCTCCATTTGCAACAACACAGATGAACCTGGGGGACATTATGGTACGTGAACTAAGCCAGGCACAGACAGACCACATGGGTTCACTGGTATATGAAATCTACAAATGTCGAACTCATGCCAATAGAGAGTAGAATGGTGATTACCAGGGAATGGGGAGATATTGGTCAATTTCAGGTAGGTAAGAAAAAGAAGTTCAAGAGATCTATCATACAACATGGTGACTATAGTTAATAACAATGTATCGTATCTTGAAAATAGCTAGGAGAGTAGATTTTAAATGTTCTCAACATGAAAAACAAGTGAGGTAAAACACATGTTAATTAGTTTGATTTAGCCATTCCGCTATGTATACATATTTCAAAACATCATGTTGTACATGATAAATATATATGATTTTTATTTGTCAATTAAAAGCAAAATAAAATAGATTTTGTTTAAATAAATAAATAAATATGACCACATAAGCAAATGAAGAGCTGCTTGGCATCATTAGTCATTAGGGAAATGCAAACCAAAACCACAATGATATACTATTTCATACTCACTAGAATGGCTCTAATAAAAAACAAAAAACAGAAAGTAACAAGTGATGATGAGAATGTGGAAAAATCGAAACACTCAAAGATTAACGGTGAGTATGAATAATGGTGTAGCTACTTTGGTGGTTCCTCAATAAGCTAAACATAGAATTATCAAATGACCCAGACATTCTACTCCTGGGTAAACCCAAGAGAATTAAAAAAGTAATTCAAACAAAAATTTCTACATGAATGTTAGTAGCAGCGTTATCCATTAGCAGTCAAAAATTGGAAACAATCTAAGTATCCACTGGCTGATGAATGGATAAGTAAAATGTGGTATATACATACGATGGAATGTTATTCAGCCATAAAAGGGAATTAAGTTCTGGCACATGCTGCAACATGGATGAGCTTGAAAACGTTAAGCTGAGTGAAAGAAGCCAGTCACAAAGGCCACATAGTATGTGATTCCATTTATCTGAAACATCCAGAATAGGTAAATCCGTAGAGACAAAAAGCAGATTTGTAGTTGCCAGGGTTTGGGGAGAGGATGATGGGGAGTGAATGCTTAATGGGTAATGTTTCTTTGGGGGATGAAAAAAATGTTCTAAAATCCACTGACTTGTACACTTTTGAAGTGGTTAAAATGGAGAATTTTCTGTAATGTAAATTTTATCTCAATGAAAAATTTTAAAGAAAAGAAACCTGAAGAATTGCCATAAAAAAATTAGATAGGACTGAAAGAAAAGTATTTTACAGATCAGTACTTTTTTCCTCACTTTCTCATTTGTTTTCATAGAAGTCACCGTATGTAGGGAAAACTTTGCTTGGACTGCAAGTTCAGCCAGTGTGACAAACTGAAAAAATAATAATACTCCAGGGATTTCGGAGCTAGTCTGGCTCCGACATTAAAGAGTCATATGACCCTGGGGAAGTCCCTTCGTTTCTCTGGGTTCCAGTCACCTCAGATGACACCGTGGTGTCCACCTGTCCAATATATGGGCTGGGCCTGGTGTGGCTCCAAGGACACATAGAAAGGCCATGAGTCAGTTCTGAGCCTGACTCATCACAAGATGCGTTAATGGTAAAGCGAGAGGAGACAGGAAACAATTCAGAGTTTTCCCTAAGATTTCCCCTGAATTATCCTCATCTGTGGGCAAAATGCTCAAGAATGCTATTTTTAAGATGGTGACGATATTTGGTTGAAATGTCCTCGGAGGAAGGGGAGGTAAGGACTGAGAGAAGCGTGCCCAAACCACAGGGCCTCCAAGCTGCAGTCCACATCACCAGCAACAGCCCTAATGAGCTCTGGGCTGGACTCTCCCAATTGAATTACATAATACATTTCCGTTTCATTTCATGAATCACAACTTGGGATACAATGTTCCTGGGTTGCAGTTGATATATTTCAGAGATTACCGAAGATTTCAAAAAGAAAAATCTAGTTTATTAAATTCATATGTAAAATGTCTGTATGTCAGCCAACTTATTTATTTTCAAATTTGGGATTTTCTTAAATGCTGTAGTTAGAGCTCAATGTCAAGAGAGTTCCCGATAAACCCATTAATGAATGGTAAGACTGCAGTTGCCCCTGGATTTTTCATTTCTTTTGACAGCTCAGTTCCTGGTTGATGATGGTGGGTTTTATTTCAGCTGCCCCTGTTTGGGTGAGAATGAGAAAAAAACATGGTAAAGCTTCAGACCACGGACCAGAGGAAGTGGAACTCTTACGTACGACTACGTAACAGTGAGTTTAGCTCACTATAAAACTGCAGTACAAGCCCTGGATTCAAACATTAACTGCTTCGTGGGTATCAGTGTTGGTGTCCATCAGGGTTCATTCCTCTTTGCTTGGGACAACACAGGAACTAGAACACAGGTTCTTGAATCAGAAAGATACAGGTTCAAATCCTAGCTCAGCCATTGCTAGCTATGCAACTTTGGGAAGTTATTTAATCTCTCTAAGTGTCATTGTTAGACTGTAAATATGGGAGTAATAATGGTATATATGTCACAGAGTTGCTGTAAGGACTAATGACATGAGGCATGCAGAGTGGTTAGCACAGTGCCTAGCACATAGTAAGCAGTCAGTAAATATTAGTCACGTACAATTGCTGCTATTCTACCTTAGAAGCAGCAACTTTGATTGTAAATCGAGTTTTGGTTCATCCAGCTTCTCCTGAGTCTTCACTCATTTTCAAATCTTAGGACCAAGTTCACTTTTGGGAAGGCACTTACTCTCTGAGATGTGAACTGGCTATACATCATTCATTCATTTATTCATTCATCAGTTCTTTATTCAATCATTTACTTATTATCGACTATCTTCTAGGTGCCAGACAGAATGCTAAACCTTAGGGGAACAAAGTTGAGAAAAACAAAGCACAGTTTCTTCCCTCAAGGCTGCACATGGGGAGAAAGGCAGGTATTGAGATGACTACAAGCTGAAGGTGACAAAGATGGTGCTTGCTGCAGGAGCGGCTAGGAACCCCATCCAGACTGGAGCAGGACGCAGGGCAGGACAAGGCCTTCCCTGCGGGGCTGCTGCGCACATGCAGAGAGAGCCTGTGTGCATAGAGAAAAGAGCTACGTGGTGGGTGTGGGGGGCCTGGGGCTAGGCCACTGGGGAGATGCAGAGGGATTATTCCAAAAGAAATGAGAACGAACGGGTTCTACGGGGAACTACAAATGTCTGCTATGAGCCCAGGCATTTTACATTTGTCAGTTCGACAATGTAACCCCCACTTTACAGATGAGGAAAGGGAGGCCCAGGGAGATTTTGTACCTAGTCCAGGATCATACAGCAAGCCCAAAGCTGTCAAAGTTTTGCCAAAGCCCCAAACTCTTTCCACAGGATCACACCACCTCCTTGTGACATTACGCATTCTGTAATAAGGCCTGAGTGATTGGTATTGATTAGAAAATCCAAAGAGGCTTCCTTGGTTTTATGGACTAATATACATTGTACCAATCAGCATTGAAGAGTGTATGCATAATCGAATCATAATTTCTTCCAGAGCAATAACAGGCAGGTGATAAGTCAGTAGAGCGGCACCTGCAATGTGTTTTGGCCTACGTTCCCACACCCCAGGTGACGTTTTCCTAACAGAATGCAGGTGTAGTGCGGGTGTTTTCAACTCCAACCAAGGAAGACAAAAATAATCCCTAGTTTATAAAACAATATTGTAGCTCTGTTAGAATATCGGCTTTTTCATTTTTTTAAACCCTAAACATCTATAAGTAGAGCAATATCTGTCATTTTTGCAACCACATTATTATTAACAACCATGATGACTAGTCTCGCCATGGGCAGAGTCCGCAGGGCTGAAGAGCTGGGGTTTGTGTGCCTTGCTGGTCCTGTCCCTCAGGGTGACACTGCCACGTTATGCTTGCCCAGAATTTGTAGTTTATCAAGCTCTTCACTTCCTCTTTCTCATCTGATTCTCGTAGCCATCTGGAAGGGAAACAGGAGAGGTCTTTCCACCTCCGCTGTGCAGAAGACCTAGGGGACACATGTGGGGTCACAGGGCCAGTGCCGATCCCCGATCACCCGCCTCGCAATCCGGTTCTGTTCCCTACACCGTGCCATCTCCTAATTGCTCTGTTCATTTTGTACCTGTGAGGGTTAACTGGGAACACAGGAGTTCTGTTAAATATCACAGTAGTTAGTACATTTTAATCCTGATCCCCCAGCCTACTGTAGCTGCTGTAAAATATATGGCAATAATTTCCTGAGGCAGGGTAATGTATAAGGAATGTCAGGCCAGCCTCTGGGCATATTTGCCTTAGCTCAGTTTTATTAAAGTGAAACTTTTATTAAGGCATGTGGTGAATTGAGCAATCGGCATGATTCATGCCGTTATAAACCCATTGCTACACTCACAATAAATCAATGAGCCATTGTCGTACATTTGCTGTGGAGTTGGTAGAAACAAGGAAAAAATCAATATGGGGATATTATTCAGACCATATGAAAGTATTAAAGTGTGTTCTGTGTGTATTAAACCTGGCCAAACCATATTTCATGTGTACTTTTTTTTTTTTTTTCTGTAAATACCTCGGTCAGTATCCTCTACTCTGGGCTATTTGCTAATCCATACACTATTGTGAAATAATTATAGGAAATATTTAAAATTCCACATGGGTCTTTGTGAGTTTGAAAATTTATTTCATAATGATAAATTTGTATAATAAAATTGTCCTGAGGAAAAAGCATTAACAATAAATTTAGAACAATGAACCTCTTCCTTAACAAACACAGTATGAGCTGTAACCTTGTATAATTCAATAGGTAATGTGCTTTTCTTTTGAAAAAAAAAATCGAACCACAGGAGGAAGCGATTTGAGCCAAAGAAAGGGCACTTTTCATTATCCCCCTCGCTTGAAGGGAATGATCATTGAGCCAGCCGCATCTCTGCATATCTGGAAACCATTACCATATCTCCATTTACCTGGAACCTCCTCCGAATGTTAAAATATGTGTCAGTGACAGCCATCTCCCTATGGCTGCAGCATGTGATCACCTGCATTTCTGCATTAGGAAGTTTCAGGTTCCTCGGGAGGCTGATGTGAGTTGATCAGAGAAAAAGGTGTAGCCACAGCTGGCTTCAAACTCAAGCTATAATACCACCGAGATCCTTCTCAGTTTCAGGTAGTAGGGAACTGGGCCATTTATTGCCATATTAATGGCTCAGAAGGGTTTCTGTGGCTCTCTAATGCTCTCTGAAACAAATGTTGGATTTCACAAAACACTTATGCAGTGCCCCTGAGGTTCAAGGCTCTCCCCTAGGCCCCAAGGGAAAGGTGCACATGCATGCACCATGGCATTGCATTCGGTACGTCCAGGCAGTGTGTGGCCAGCGCTCCAGGTAAAGAGCACTAAGGAAAACGAGAGGAGGCAGACGGTTCCAACTGCAGGATCTGAGATTCCTGAAGGAGTCCGAAACATGGTTTTAACTCCAACAGGCGCATCACCCGAACCAAAAATATTTGCCCTGTCCTTAAGTTATTGGCTATTTTTTGAGGAAAGAGAATCAGAAACTTCACATAGTTGTACTCTTTGGAAGTCAATTGGAAATCTTCTTATGAGAGATTGGTTTACATTTTCTAGTAGAAGAAGAGATCCAAATGCGTATCCAGGCACCTGGGACATCAGGGGAATTTTATGATAACCCTACTAAGGTTTGACACTTTTTATAATTAAAAGAATTACGCTCACCCTCAGGTGGAAACCTTTCTGCCTCATTTATTTTTGCTTTTTTTCATGTATGACGGGTTTAATAAAAATAATATTCTTTATTTGATTGCTTACTGAAATTAGCTAAAATAAAGAGATTTGATTTTGCTTGATTCCAAAAGAAATAGGAAGTGGAGAGAGAGAGAGAGACAGAGACAGAGACAGAGAGAGAGGGGGAAAGACTGCAAAAGTAAACAGGCCACTGTTGACTAGTGCGGTGAATCCACTGATCCCAGTAGATGGGGACATGTACTGGTTTTCTACTGCCTTCCATGCTTTCATTTGGAGCCCAACCTATTGGCAATAGCAGCTTCAATAGAGAGACAAGAGTGCATGTGACATAATCTTTGGCTTAAGGATGGTATGTGTGTTTTTCAGGGCATATGGTCCGAGATGATCCATCACGGCCTATGATGTCAGATTATCCACTGAGACACAGGCCTCTTTGCAGAAATGCAATTATATTCAGATAATGGTATTTCCAGTTGTTGCGATAGACAAGACTGATGCTGGGAAGAAGTGACTGGTTGAACACAGGATGATATACGTACAGGGCAGGCAGAAGAATGAGGCACCGTGAACTGAGCTGCCAGTGAATTTTGCATTTCTTTCCTTCCCTGTACATTTCTCAGTAGTCAGCATTGGTTGCCATCCAAAATCCCATGGTCGCTCAGCCATTCCACAAAACTCAGCCCCATTGCCTGGTAAGTCCCAGGAAGGGCAGGGAATCCCGAGCCTCCACCTACTGCTCCAACCATGAATGCTCTTCTCTCTACACCCCTCCTCAATCCATAGGCCAGGAAGAGCATTTAGAGGCTGCCTCAGTTCTTTCCGTGTTTGATAACCCCAGTCATCTTACTCTTTCTCTAAATCTTTATTTTTTTTTGTTTTATTTTTTCTACCATTCGTTCATTCCCTTTTCTTTATTAAAATTTTTTTTTCTAGACTTTTCCTCTAAATAAATCTTCTATATCCTGCTTTGAGCATTCTGGCCTCCAGCACTGGGCTGAGAACAGACATAAATCTAACAATGTGCAGTAGTCACTCGGTCATTTAATCAGTGTTTACTGAGAATGCACAATTTCCTGACCCTGGCAAAATACTGGGTATACAAAGAAGCAATGTGGCATAATAGAAAGATGGCCTTTAAAACCAAACTGCTTTGAGTTCAAGTAGCTGCTTTGCCACCTATAATCTATGTGGCCCTGGGCATGTCACTTAACCTCTTAGAACCTTGGTTTCTTCAACTGTACCAGAAGCAAGGCATATGAACCATTTAGCACAGTGCCTGGTACCTAGGTACCTAATACATGGAGCCCATTATGTCTATTATTATTAATATTTCTAAGTTTTAATCAAGACCCTCACCCTCACAGTGTGTTCGTTTCTGAGACTCATGATCTTTTGTGGATTCTTGTTTCATGTTGCTGAATCATACTAAAATTTAAGTAATTAGAAGGAGATTTTCTGAAGGGATTTTCAGAGCCCATAGACATGTAAGTACAGCAGAAAGCTTCAGTGTTGACTAAAAATCAGAGAAGTTCTCTTTTCAATCTTTGATCTTGCCTGTCAGAGACCTTCACCTTGACCTTTTTCCCACTCCAACTCCAGGTTTCTATTCTTGGTCCTGGAGCAAGGATGGAAGAATAGAGAGTCAGAGTATTGGTCAGCTAGCCTCAGTAAATGTTTGAATTGACTTTTCCCTCTTAAATGCGCTCATATTTTAATAGAGGTTATTATAAAGCCAAATTGTTTCTCTAAGGAAGGAAGGTTTCTTGGCAGATCTATTGGCTGTGTTCTACCCTAGGCCAAGCAAATCAGAATCTCCAGGGAGGGGCACAGGAATCTATGTTTTTAACAAGTAACTTGTTAAACATTAGGCAAGTTGGAAAACCTGATCTAAATCCATCACAAAACAATGATTCGACATCCCCACGTCTTTAAAAAGCTTATATGGGACAAGCAGAAATATAAAGCAGGATATATGCTCTCAGGGAGTTTATGTTCTATGTGGAGACTAATATATCATATTTATGTGCATATATGTATACATATGTGTATATGTGTTTCTATATGTACACACATACAGACATTAAAAAATAAGTCGCTATGCAACTTTGTCATTAAAAGTAAGAGATTAGTATGACCAAAATGCACAGGAAAAAATTCCCAAAAAGACAGGGCTAGGGCTGCATTTAGGAGGAAGTAAGTGTAGGAATTTTCAACACTTGTTATTATGGAGATATTCAAATATCCACACAAATAAAATAAATAGCGCAGAGAACCCTGCCTCCCGTACTTGTCACTGATTTTTAATACATTTGCCAAACTTTTTGCCTGTCTTTCTCACCATTTCTCCACTCCCCTATCACTCCCCCGCCCCCGTAACATTTTAAAGGAGGCCACACAAGCCCTGTGCTGGTCCCTGATGTGTTTGTTACCCAGCTGTGACAAGACCACATGAATGTTTATTTTATAGCTATCTTACTCAGGATGGGCCACGGACCACAGTTTGAGTGGCTTTAAAACACACACCAGACATCATATTGTGTAATTTAATAATGAGAAGACTGAAGGGATTCCAGGCAAGGGAGATGGGGAAAATGGGACTGAAAAATTCCATCAAAAAGAACTAACTTTTTTATAGACACCCACACTGTGTCAGGTATTGCTCTGGTTTGAATGTGTCCCCCAAATGTTTTGTGTTGAAAACTTAATCCCCAAATGCATGTTGATGGTATTTAGAGATGGGGCCTTTGGGAGGTAATCAGGATTAGATGAGGTCACCAGGGCGGGGGCCCCACGATGGGACTAGTGGCTTTATAAGAAGAGGAAGAGAGACCTGAGCTGACATACACACTCGCCCTCTTGCCATGTTGTCATGCAGCAAGAAGGTCCCCACCAGATGCCACTGTCTTCATGTTATACTTTCCAGCCTCCAGAAATTTAAGAAATGAATTTCTTTTCTTTATAAATTATCCAGTCTCTGATATTCTGTTATAGCCACAGAAAACAGACTAAGACAAGTACTTCATGTATTCGCCTCTTTTAATCCCTACACCAACCTGAAAGATAAGTACCATTATTTCTCACTTTACAGATGACAACACAGAGGCTCCAAGAGTACAGGAAACACACCCAAAGTTGTCCAGCTAAACACTGGTGAGAGGGGGTAACTTAGGTCTGTCCATCTCCAAGGTCCATATTGTTCTCACTGACTCTGTGTCCCCCTTCTTGCTGAGGACACGACCAAGGATCAGCCTGACTAGAGCATAGACATCATTAAAACAAAAACAATGTTTGGGGCAAGGAGGATAGAAAGGAAGAACTGGAGTGAGGTGCTTTCTTTTAACCTGTAGCAGGTAATGAGGAGCCTTTAAAAGATTCAAAATGATAAGTTTACCTTTATAAAAAATTAAGTTTTTAAATACTAGGAAAATAATAAAACTATTGTATAAATTTTGAAAAAAAGAAATCCCACACAACAGTTATTTAAATTTCTTTCATGTCTTTTTTCCCCTACGTGTATTTTTTTACATCATTGTGACAACACTTTACGTACATTTTTATATCCTGGTTTTCATTTAGTATTATAGGTTCCATATTATTTCAATTTTATCTCCATTACTTATAATGATCTCATAATAGTTCATCTAGCATATATATCACAATTTATTAAAAAACCCCTTTAATAGTGAACATTTAGTTTCTTTCCGGTTCGTGTTATTATACATACTGCTATGGTGAACACCTTTATGCATATATGTTTCTTTGTATTAAGAAATGTTTATTTAGAAATATTTTAGGGTTCTAGAAGTAGAATTACAGGATCAAAGTATATGAGCATGTTTATGTCTCTTGATGTGTTACCAAATGTTTTCCAAAAGGCTTATGCCAATTTATCTTATCACCAAAAATATAAGAGAGTGCCAGCCACTGGTGGGTTCCCAGTGGGGAAATAAAATCAGACAGTGGATGATTTTAGTACACATAAGAGATTTGACCTTGATCTTTAAGGTAGTGGGGAGCCATTGAAGGTTCTTGGACAGGACAGTGAGGTGTGAAAAGTGTTGTAAGAGTGTTGTGAAGTTAACACTTGTGAGACCTAAGGAAGAACCCTGGGCTAGTAGTCAGGGGCCTGGTTCTTGTCTTTGTTCTGTAGAAACCAACTGTGGCACCTTGAGCTAGTCACTTCTTTTCAGGCATTGGTTTCTTCCTAATTTAAATGAGGGTATGTAGTAAATGATCTTTACAGTTTTCCAGCTCTGAGGTTGTATGATTCATCTGAATTCTAAACATTTACTTACAGACACTTGGAATTCCACAATTAATTGTTCATTCCTTTAAATGACAATCCCTAGTAAAATCCTGGTTCTTTTGGAAATGGATAATGCCTGGCATAGGGCTGCTCTGTCCTCTCTTGAATCAAAGGCACCAATAGCCCATTGCTTTTGGCTCTCTGGTGCAGAATCACCTTCCACATAGGTTCAGTCACCCCCTCGCTGTGGACAGTGACACACAAGAGGAAATCCATCCACCATCCAGGCTCTGGGCTGATCTCATCCCTAATTCCTCAGCATCTAAGAAGGGCTGGGGAGCAGACGCACAGAAAGAGAAGGAGGAAGGAACAAGGAGCCTTGTGTTGTGGTTCCTCTACCCAGAGGGGAATCAAATCCTCAATTTCCAACTGGTGGAATGAGGGTAGGAAAGATGCACCCCTTCGTAATGACCTGGCTCCACTTACATTTCATTTGCAAATCCAGATGCAGGTTTGGGTGGAGCAGGTGAGTGATGTAGACCCCTGGCTGGGCAGCCACTTCTGAGAAACATCTCTGCACTGTGGGTGGGGGAGCACAAGTTTTAGTTGACTCTCTTGGCCACAGGGCCATGATCAGTGAAGGTCTTATACCAGGATGAGGTCTCAGGACATCATGAAGTAGACAAGCTGGCCTGAGAAGGGTTTTGAGCAAAGAACTTACGTCGCCAGAGGTATTCACTTTAGAAATGTAAGTCTGGCAATGGGATGCCTCCAAAGGGTGGAAACAACATAGGGAGGGAGAAGAGTTAGGAGACTATTAAAACAACGCAGGCAGAAAGGAAAGACAAAGCAGGTTCAAACACAAAGAGGGCAGGACAACGAGTAAGACAGGGATGGAGGCAGGGAGAAGTCCCACACAGACTGTGTTCCCCTTACAAAAAGGTGACCAGGATTCCCAATCTCCATGAGGTGAGGCACGTACGATGACAGCCTTCCTCTTGCTGCAGGATTGCAGAGGTAGGAGCCTGCTCTTGCAAGAAAGGGACAGGCCACACTGCAAAGACATCCAGCTCCATTTGGTTTGGATGGAGCCAAAAGAAATACACAGAACCCTTGAGTTCCCGGGCAGATCTTTCCTGGATGTGTCCCAAAGACAGTGTCCATCCAGGCTGCATTTGCATCTGGAGCCCAGAGCGTCTGGGACTCAAGTGCCTGCTGGTGGACTGTGGACCTGTGCAGTTGCCAAATGTGGCCGAAGCTGCCACCAGAGATCTGTTTTCACAGGTTTTGTTTGGAAACTCAGTGTGGGGCTGGGGAGCAGCTGGGAGTTTCTGAGTAATTGCATACCCTGGGGGTGGAGGCAGGCCAAGAACAACAGCCTGTCCCAGGGACCCAAGTGAGGGCAGTGCAGGAAGTCAGGTGAGGCCACCATGAGGTCGGGGCTCCAGCCACCGAGGTCGAAGAGCAAAACTTGGCCCAGAGGCAGACCTGGAGGCTTCAGGGGCAGCAAGCTGGACACCCCTGAGCCCTGCTGTCAGCCCCAGCGGTCACTTCCACATCAGGGAAGTTTGGGTGCTTTATGTGCATATTAGCGGGCCACCCCCTTAAAGTATCAGACCTGTATAACCTGGAACTTAAACAGACAAATGGATGATTATTTGCTCTACAATGAGTTTTGCTTTAAGGCTCAGATCAAATAGCAGCTTTGAAGGTTTCTTTGACCTTGTTCTTTTCCACACTCCAGAAAAACAGGCTGTCTCCTCTTCTCTACTCTCATGATTCTACTGCCAGCATAGCATTTAACCGTCTATGCCCAATCACCAAATGTGGTTTAAAAATGCATTAGGTTCAAGGGACTGGGGTGAACGCTGTCCAGTCCTCACTGTCCATGGCTCTCTCTTTCCTCCTGGACCATGAGCCGCCTCCAGGTGCCGATTCTGCTCCTCGCTTTTGAGCATCTGCCTCCCTCCCTAGTGCTCGTGTTAGGTTGATGGCATGAAATGGAAATCTCCAAAGCATTCTGCACTCTCCAGTGGAAATCACCAAGACATGGCTCAAAATAGCTAGCTCTAGTACATTTGAAATCAACCGTCTGATGCGCCTGCCCAGGACAAGGCTCTGGAATACTTGACTCCAGTCAGCTGCCATCTGAAGTTGGCTATAAACCGCTTCATTGCATAAAGTGCTTCATTGCATAAGTCAGTGCTACCCTGTCATTTAATTACTTCAAGTAATTGCTGCCAGGCAGTGTGAGAACTTCGGGGTGGCCCCAAGAGTACATCTTTGTTATCTAGGAATGATTTGTTCTCAAACAAGATAAAGGGAGTCCTGGTGCCAATTAAGTGTTGGGTTCCAGTCTAGCCTTGCAGACAGAAGCCCTGTTGATCTAGGGTAAGTTACATTCTCCAGATCATGATTTTCTCACTTCCTCACCAGTAAAATGAACACTTGCCTTGTAGCTCAAAAGCTGGACTGTGCCTTGATTCTAAGATCTTCTCCCATGATCTTCCCTTGGTAGTTTTATTTAACATCAAGTTCTTCTATGGTTTAGGTCCTCTGTGCACCCCTTGTTTTTAATAGAGGAAGAGACAGCCGAGATTCCCAGGTGGGTCCTTCTCCAAGACAAGCACATCTGTCTGTCAAGATTCTGAAAAACGTATCTTCTTCAATTCCTGTCTTTTTCTTTAAAAGAAAATATATAGAAACCACAAACATATTTGTATCGTTCCCATCTGATGCCTTCATACTTGAAGGAAGTGTTGGATTTTCTTGTTCTTTGGCTCAAAAAGCAATGAGTGACATCAGTAAGCTAAAACTGCAAGTTCCACTGCCCTTTCCCTATTAAACTTCAATGTTTACTTCTCAGGGGATTGGCCAAGAAAAGTCCATTTGGGCTGGAACACAGCATATTTAGTCTCAGAATTAAGGTAATTTCTTTGGAAGAGTTTCAACCAAATCAATTTATTTCAGAGATGTTGGTGTTGGTTCCCTTTTAAAAATTCCAAAGCCCCAGGCTTTTTCACTGTACCTGCTCTGCTAAGGCAATTCCAGGCTGGCTCTTAGACTGAAAGCCATATACTCTAGGTGTACAGGATCCAGTGTGTGGGCCTTGGGTGCGTACCTAGGAAAAGGCTGTGGTTTTATAACGTGAGTGCAGATGTGTGGCTTCGTGGGCTCTTGGGAGTCATGAAGATCCGTGGGCTTGAGGGGTCCAAACAAGAACCACCACCCTCATATCTATAAATTTCCTTTAATAATAAAACACATGCATGCACATTTTTTCATTTGCTCCTTAAAACAATTTTGTGAAGCAGGCAGAATACGTATCATTATATCTATTTTCATAAAAACATACAGGGGTTTGGTTCTATTAACTGCCTCGGCCACAGCCTGCCAGCTGGTAAATATGGGCAAAATATGGTCTTCTCGTGAGTCCTGCTCCTTCCTCGAGCCATCCTATCTATCAAATCAGGAAGAATTGTGAGTGAAGAGTTGCCATGAAGTGACTGCCCTTAAAGATGGCCAATGAGAATACAATAAAGTAAGATTTGAAGACCATTCAGAAAGCTCCTGCCTAAAAATGTTTCTCTACTTGCATGTCAATGATGTCTAAAATTCCACCACTAAAGAGCCACTTCTTTCGGTAAAGAACTGGGACTCTTATAATTCCCTATGTTTAAAATAGTTACAAAAACAAGAGGCATTAAAGAACTGATGGCATTGTCCAGTACTTTTAGAGAACATTTAATTATGGTGACATGAGTGAGCATTCTTTCCTTGTTCCTGATAGGAATATTTTATCATGTCAAGAAAACAACTATTATCCCTATTTTACTAAAAGTTGCCAACATAAATCATTCCTCTTAGCAAAACTGGCCTTTCCTCTGTCCCTGAAACAGCTAATAACCACTCTTTATTACTCCAAGTCTGTGCTCATCCTGGTTGCTGGTTCAGAATCAAATCTTTCCCAGTTCTAGAGCTAGAAATCCCCTGGATTTGCTTAAAGATTCCCTGTTCTTATTCTTCGTTTAACAGATAGCGAGGAGATTATGAGAGTTGCCAAGACCCCATAGTACATTTATATCTGAATGTTGAAGCCCAAGACTCAAAGGTTGTTTTTCTGATGCCACTTCCACGTGTTGCATCAGCAGCAACAAACACAATGACAACAACAATGCAAAGCTTCCTCTCAGTTCCTTATTCCCTTTTTTTTTGTATTAAAAACACTACCCTCCTTCACTGCATTATGAAAGATCTATGAGGATTTATGCAAATGAAAACCATCCAGCTGTGTGTACATTGATTTCTCAGGAAAAAAATATAGTTATCTGGCTCAAACTTTGCTTGTTTCAAGATCTAGTGATTTCCACTTGAATCTCAACTTTGCTGCTAACCAGTTGTGTAGCATGGCAAGCCACCACTTCTGGGTCTCAGTTTTGTCACCAACAAAAGAAGAAGTGTCAACAACATTTCTATTGATTGCTATTACTCAACAATCACAGACTCTTTGAATAGGTAAGAAGAGCAGAAAGCAGCAGGTATGATCTTGGGAGCCTCAGAAAAGTTCCTGTTGCCCACTTGGTGATGACTGGAATCCCTTCCACCATGAATGAGACGTGTTTTGTTTATTCGTTTGTTTCCCAGCCAAAGATCAGGCTTGCCCACTAACTGACACCTGCACTGGAGTGTCAGTGACTGGCAGCTGATTCTCTCCTGAAAGCCAGCGTGGGCTGGAGCAGATGACGACAAAAGGGCATCAGGTTCCAGAAGCAGGGGGGAGAGCAGAATAAGCTCCAAGAAGAGAAATTGAAGAATCCTAGAGGTGGGCTTTGCTATGGGGTGGCCTTGGCAGGTTAGAGGGCAAAGGCAAGCCTAAGTTTAACCTTTCAAAGCTTAAAATGAAACACCAGGGAGTCTGTCCTCCCTCCCTGTGTCAAAAGGGCCTCCCCTCTGGAGTGCAAAGCTGCCTGAGATCCATCAGTCTCCAAGGTCGGAAGGTTAATGTCCCACCCTGACTCAGGTCACCCCTCAACCCCCGCTCTAAAACTCCAGCTCTACATTTTTAAGATGCATATAATAAAACTTGACCCTGAGGTTCACCCCATTAAAGGATAAAAACAGTAATCCAGAGACATACAACATTTCAGATACATGGAAGCTCCACTTGCCTCTGTTCTGAAATGGAATGCTGACAGATTTATGATAATTTGGATATTGTCTTTCTTCATGTATTAAACTTACTGCAGAGGAGTTTGTGGAAAGTAGAAAAGAACCACAACTGTCCTGGTAAAAATATATGGCAATGCCTATTGAGCTCAAGATAAGAAGGGACTTTTATTTCCACCTATGACACACATTCTCATACAAACCAAAGAAATACGTTATATCCCCATTTAAAATGTGGTTACTTAATCCATTTTGAGTGCTATACTGGGCATAGTAGGTTATAGATTACTTGAGGGAAAAGGGTGCTTTCTTACTCATTGAATACATCAAAATGCCCAGCAGTTCTGGCATGCAGTACATGGCCAATATTTATTACAGTTGATAATGAACTTGAAATGCCCAGTGGGGAGCAGTGTGTCACAGAGTGAGCATAGTACTAGGTTAGCGGAGTTAGGATGCCTGGACTTTCATCATGATCATGCCACCAGCCTATCTGAATGACCTGTCAGTGCAGGTTTCTTGCGGGTGTGACTAGGAAATGTCATAGATTGTTTGCAAAGATGACTGCAACAATTCCTTTCACCCTGCATGCCCCTTTGCAACGTGACTTTGCCAAACTACAGCCAAGAGGTGGCATCCACTTCCCACTCCCTTGTATCTGAGCAGGCCTTGTAATTTGCTTTGTCTAAAAGAATGTGTTGAAGGTGACTTTGGTGACTTCTGAGACTAGGCCTTAGGAGGCCTTGAAGCTTTCCCCCTTGTAGAACACTGCCCCGAGTTTGCCACATGAGGAAGCTGGCCTAATCTACTAGACGAGAAGAGGTCACATGGAGCAAAACAGGGCCCCCCACCAACAGCCAGCACTAATTTCCAGACATGTGAGTGAGGCCACCTTGGACCTTCCAGCCCAGCTGTCCTCCAGCTGAAAGCAGTGATGTGAGTGAGCCCAGGGAAAGCACAAGAGAGACAGCTCAGCCAACTCAAAGAATTATGAGAAATAATACATCATTTTGTTTTAAACCACTAGGTTTCTGTGTGATTTGGTACATGACTAGGCTAACTGAGCCAGAGAATTAGACCAGGTGACTTCTAAGGTGCCTTCAGCTTTATAATTCCAAAACCTTTGTACAGAACTAATCACAGCGATAATAGAAAAATGTCTCTGGAAGCATCTATCTTCTACACCACTGATTTTGCAGAGAAGGAAATTGACACACAGAGGAAAGGAGATTTGACTGAGATTACTTACAAAATGCTTCATTGTGTAGCACAGATTCTAATAGGAAGGAAAGCAAAGCCTGGGCCACAGTTCATACCTTCATGAATTATTCTCTACACACTGAAGAAGACGGTCCTTCCACTCTGTTTCACAGATCAATGAGTGCTCCTTTCTGAAGAGGAGCTGGTACATTATGGAGAAAGCCCCCAAGAAACAGTCCACACCTTCATTCCCTTTGGATTCCGTTTACCCTTGTCTTAGGACAAAATTCACATGTAATTAAAGAGTTCAGCTTAAATTTGGAGAGCTTTGTGCTTTCTACTGCACACTTCTAACATTTGTTTTGTATTCCAACAATGAATTTCTCATCTCTCCAATGTATCTTTTCTATCTGCCTTAAGAAATGATCACTATAGCTTAAGTGTGAACTTTTCTGCTGTTTTTATCTGCATCTCTGAAACTGCTCATGAAAATTCTTCTCCCTGAAGTATGAGCCATTACTAACATACTGAGCAGTCTGGCATTGATTTAGAGCCAATCTGGGAATTTCAGGGTTGGGCTTGGATTTATCTGAGAGAAGTTAAATGTTTAGGGCAGGGGTGGAGAGTTATTCCAACAAAATGGCAAAAGTAAACTTCAAGATGAGTGTCAGTAGAAAGGATTAGAAGAGACAATTAAATAAATACCTGGATGGAAATTCTAGGTCTGTTGCCATCAGCAGAGCACACAACACCCATTTCAGACACATTCTAAAGACAATTTCAATAAGTCATCTGAGAAGATGAATCAAATAAATTCCAAATCTTAGGAACAGATTGGTTGCTATGTGGCTTCTTGCAAGTGGACCATTAAATCAACTCTTTAAAAACTAACAGTTTCTCCTGTCATCACCAAGTGAAGAAGTGGAGAAAAAAAAAATCAGTTAGCCAAAGGAATGACATTCAGATGTTGAAAGGGGGAAACCTGAGGAACATGACCAAACCTTTGCTAAAAAACAACAAGAAGCTAGTGTTGAAAATGGAGACTCAAAGGAAAGAGTTCTCCAAGGCTTAACACATGGTCTGTGTCCATACTTGCTGACTGGCATTGACAATTTGCCTGGGAGAACATAGTAGCTGTATTCCCTCTAACACCTTGTCACCTGTGGTTCTAACTCCAAGTGACAAGGGTGAGGCCAGACGAGAGGATGAGGCCTGCACCTTCTCACACATCACTGCCTGACACTGCTGGAACCAGCAATCATCTAAACCTCTCGTTTTTTCCAACCTGTCTTTTAACTTACAACACTGTTGACTCTCCCAGCACTGGAGACAGATTCACTGGTCCAGGGGGTCCCTACCACACACCGAAGATGATGCAGCTGGTGAGAGTAAGTATCAGCATCCTCAAGGGGTCCGAGCATATAGCTTTGATAGCAAAGCGTATTTAGTCCCAGGATAAATTACGTGACTGTAACCAAGGTCAGAATCATGGGGAGAGCTCTGGAGTAAGAATAAGGAGACTTGGAGACCAGCCCAGCTGTGCTAATACCTGCCTGGGAAACCATGAGCATCACTTAACCACTCTGACCTCAATTTCCTGAAACAAGATGGTTAGGTAGTTAGATGATCTCTCTAAAGTCCCTTACAGATCTACTGAAGGTGGAATAAAAGCCTCCTCTCACCCTAAACCTCCTTCACTCTGTTACATATTAGCTGTGGGATCTTAACCAACCTAACCCCAATCCCTCAGTTCTCCATCTGCAAAGTAATAGAGTCATGAGGATAAAATGAACTAAAATGTGCTACAAGCTTAGAGCATATCTGGCACAAAGAAGTGTTCAATATATGCTAGCAAGAGTGAATAAATTAAAACTCTATTGGTCCAGTAACTCAGAGGAAAGGAAAGAAAATCTAGTCCTTTGATATCGTGAATGCATTTGGGTTGTAATAGGAATCTGTCTTACTTTCTCAACTTCCCATAATGTATCTGTTCACCTTTCTTCAAAGAGCTTTGCTTCTTTTATAGGATATTTTCATTATAGATTAGTTTTGCCCTATTAATCTTTATTGAAGAATAATCATAAATATCAGTATAAACGTTTTTATTCACTTCATTAAAGAAAAATCAAGTGTTGTTTGTTTATTTGACATCAGTGCTGTCCATTGACCTTTAACAACATTTTACTAACTGGAAATTTGAAGTCATGCCCATGAAAGGTGTATTAAAACACAGGGACACCAACTTCTCCATATTTATCCTCTTAGAAAAAAGAGAGAACAAGAACTCATTTAATAATTAACATCTCTTACATTGAAGATACATTTGCCAGAAACTAATTTCTTTGATTTCTTTTTACCCTGCTAAATTCAAATAAAATTAAAATTCTCTAATGTTAAATAATCCTTGGGTAGTGGTACTAGGGGGAGGGTTTTTTAAAACAATTTCTTTCTTTATGCTATTTTGTAGTTTCCAAATTTTCTAACATACACTTTCATTACTTTTATAATAATAAAAAATAGTGTTATTTTTAAAAGTATGCATTGGTCCAGCATTCAGCCAGACCTATATACCATTCTCTTTCCCCATCAAGCTGAAGGCTTCTCTTCAGGGGCCAGGAGAAACTGCCACGAGAGAAGGTAGGGTCCCTTTCCTGGGGACCTCACAGCATATGGAAGAAATAAGACACACAGATAAAATGAACTGAGATACATTTAACACCAAACAGGATTTTTACAGTAAATAAACTTAGAACAAGGGAAGGAGCTGGGGCTTGGGGATGCTTTATAATCACATCACCTCCAGCCCATATTCATGAATTTTACAACATGAACTAAAAGCCAAATACCTGCCGGGCGCTGATGCAGGCCTTAGGGATACAGTGATGAATAAGATGCTTCCCTGCCCTCAGCAAAGTCGTAGGACAGGAGGAGCCACAGAGACATAAAAAGATGATTAAAAGTGAGTTATTTAGAGCTTGGAGTGCACTTTGTTATACCTACTCATTCATTCACCAAAAATGTACTGAGCAGTTTCCCTGTGTCGGGCAGAGAGAGGAATAAATAAGAATTGAACCATGTCCTCAACGAAGCTTCCGTGAGAATTGCCGTATATACTTACCGTCCAGCGTCCAGTGAGATTGCAGAGTGGATGTTACCAACCACATTCTACGGAAAACTGGGGCTTGAACTAACGTGCCCAAAGTCGCACAACTACCAAAGACAAACCAGGGCTGGAAACCAGGGCTCCTAATGCCTGTTCCTTCTTGGGCTTTCTCTCTGCATTTTTGGTTTTCATAGGAATAGAAATCTACTCTCATCATCACAGCAGATGTGGGTCTTCTCTTATAAATGAATGGGAATTTTAAAAAAATGAAGCATGCTAAGGAAACCAAGCAAGGTTTTGTGCAGCTGTTCACTCCTTCCTTCATCCATCCAGCCATTCCCCTAACAGACATTTCCTGAAGCCACCTGGCTGCCGTGGCCTGGCTGCTGTGGCCTGCAACGGGCCCCGCCCATTCGCAGCCGTTTACATTCCCATTCCAGCAGTGTTTCCTGCCTCCCTGGGCAGGGGAAATCATCAGCTACCAAAGTGTAGAAAACTAACGTGATTTGTTTATGTGAAGGAAAGATGCTCAAAGCTCTGAGTTGAGACCCACACAATTAATTTCACTACATTTTTCAAGCTCGAATTGTGGTTTTGGTGATGAAAGGTTCAAACTGTCCCTGCTGTTCAAACTGTACAGCACCCCCCAATTTGGGAAGACCACCATGCAGAGGTGGCTTTGGATTCTGCGCATGAGGCCTGCCACTTTCTTCCAGAGGTTGGTCATGAGAGGGGGAGGCCGGGATGAGGCCGCCTGTGGCGCTCTGTCCCATCCGTTCTGCAGCTGCCCTCGCTCAGGTGGAAAGTGCTAGATGTTGTAGCCCGAGTCACTCTGAGAGGCAGGGCTGCTGTCAGGAAACACAAGTGCTCACCTTCTGGGGTTGGAGGGGACTGGCCTGCACTGGACATCAAATCTGTCTCTGCTGTTTCCTTCTCATGTTTCAGATCTTTCCAGACCAGGCTTACACAGCAGGTGGTCAAGTGAGAAAAGCACGGGGCTGAGTCCCAAAGCCAGAGTCCACACCTACTAACTCAGGTGCGCTCGGGCAAGTTCACACCATCTCCAGGCCACCTCCTCATATCCACATGACAGAGAAGTTTAGAAAGCTAACTTGTGTGAGCGCTCAGGAGTAGGCCAGGTGCTCCATTCCGCACGTCACGGGGGCGTCTCAGTCCTCACACTCCATGAGGTGGATACTGTCACTATCCCCATTTTACAGTTGAGAAAACTGAGGGACAGAGAATTAAGTAACCCACTAAAGATTAAACAGTTGATAAGATCGATGAGAAACCGGGTTCACCACCCAGGCCTCCTGGACTCCAGGACCTGAGCTCACCCCTAGACTGTCAGAGAGAAACTATCATGTGATCACAGCCATCCTTGTCTTGTTCCTGATTTTATTGGGAATGTTTCCTCTGTTTCTCTGCTGAGAAAGATGTTAGGTACTGGTGACATATGGACCTTTAAAAAAAATTTTAAAGGGCCCTTCTAATGAATTTTATTAATGTTATTTTTTGCTTTGACTGGGAGGAACCTGTGATTCCATGTTGTAAGTGTTTTAATAAGCACATAAAATTTATAAAATAAAGCTGAAACAATAAGGTTAAAAAGTCCCAATGCTAGATTTGTAGTGTTTGCCAAATTTCCTTAATAATAATCATCACCTGGTATGCTTGTCAAAAACATTTCACCAGGCTTCTTTCCTAGGAATCCTGGTTCAGCAAGGCCCAGGAATCTGTATTTTACTACAATTTCCAAGTGATTGTAAAGAGAAAGACATATGTGTGTAAGCATTAGTAGCTAGAAGGCAAACTATGTGTTGTGGTTTTATAAAATAAATTTGAAGGATATTCGAAAAACTTAATAAACAGAGTAGTCAAAAAAATTGTATCTTTCTTATCTTTATTTTTAAAGAATTTTATCAGGAATGAATGCTTAATGAATATTTTTGAATCTCTCTGGACAATAAGAATAAGTACTGAATATGTGCCAGATACTGTGCTGAGAACATTATTTATATTATCTCGCTTAATCCTCATAAAATCTCTGTAAAGTAGAAATGATCATTATCAGTTGTGTTAGAGTCATGATTGAATTGGGTATGTATCCTTATTTTTCCATATTCTGAAACAATTTATGTAGCATTACAACTAGTTCATATTTGCCAGTTAAAAATAACCTACTAACAAAACTATACTTTCTTGAAAGGGATATTTTAACAAGTTTTAAAACTTGTTTCCTTTAGGGTGGAGGGGTATAGCAAAAGCACCAACACCTCATCTCCACAAATAAAAGTGGAAAATGTGTTAACATCAATAATTTAATATATTTTAAGATTGCCATTGAAAACCTTTAAGATAATCCCTTATAGAACTAATCACAATAATACCTATTTTTCAAATACCTGCAAAAGAAAATAACAGATAAATATCCCCATAAAACAAAATCAGAACAGTGAAAAATATAAGTTTAAAATCTAATAAGAGAAAGGATTAGACAAATTAATGGAAGAAGATCAAGTGTTGTATCAGTCAACATAAATGGGTTAACCTTTCTTAGTAAAAAGAAACAGAAAACCTTCTCATATTAAGTTTAAAAACATAACAATGATATATCACCTATAAGTGAAACTTACAATAAATGTCAGAAAGGTTAAAAGCCAAAGGGTTTACTTATATGTATGAGGTAAATGCAAATAAAATCAGAGGAGTAGAAAGAATATCAGACAAGGACAAAAAAACATTAAATGGGTAAAGCAATACTTTTAATATTGATAATTAATGATGGTGTAAGTGATAATACTTATGTGTTGAATAATTTAATATTTAAGTAATATTTTTAAAAACTAAATTGCAAAAAATGATATAAATGAAACTAGAGTGAGAATATTTAATAACACTTCACAATCTATGATAATCAAAAACATTGTTACAAAAGATTTGAACCATATAATAAGGTATAATTAATAAGAGATAATTGAGAAAGAGAGATTGATTAAACCTGTCATTCCTCTGAGAATATATGCCTATGGCATATTTCAAATTTGGATTTACTTTTAGGCACTATATAAAACCTTAATAAATTCAAAATGCATAAATTCTACAGGGACATTGTCTAACCATAACTCAATAAAAGTAGAAATTACAATATTCCCAAATTGTTAGAGTTAATAAGGAACACTAAAGAAAGTTAAAAAGAAAATGTCTCTGAAATAACCTTAGCGCCAATAAGGAAATTGAAATAACAATTGCAAATGAAACAAAAATTAGGGGGATAGATGTTGAAATGCAAAAGATAAAGCCAACTTAGTACTCAAAGGTAAATTCTTAGCCATAAATATTGTGCTAGATAAAACACCAGTAAAAACAACCCCATCCTACCATGTAATATCTCTGTCACTGCTGGATGTAACTCTTTGGCATCAAGATGAATTCTTCATAACATGCAGATCTTTGCCTGCTACTCCATGCTGCAAGAGTAAACTCCAGAGCTCACCAATGCAATTTGTTGAGCCGATTTGAAAACCAATTCCACATTTTCACAGAATGTGAAATTGGAATCCTGCATGCTATATGCCCCACAGCCTAAATTCACCTCAACACTCACCTCTGCAAGTCAAGATCTTGCCTATGTCGCTGCAATATAATCCCGTACATGCTCCGTTTTCTCTTAGGATGTCCCACAGAGGTTTTGTTCAGTCCAAATCACAACACATAGATTTCAGAAATTCTTCGACATTACAGCTTATGATCAGTATCCATCCCTGGTCTCCAATGCTGATAAAAGTTTCTCTAAATGTGTATATTTCATCAGTCAATTCAATGGAAATGGGGGACTCAAACACTTGTCTGGAAGACTCTGTTTGCAGTACCCTATAAAACTCGTGAGAAAAATATTTTTAAATAAAATAAAACAGTTTCTATGATGACTGCTTGCTGCAGACAGAGAAAGATTGAGGGCTGAACCTAAGCATAGTCCCCAGGAAAGTAGGTGCCTCTCAGCAATAGAGATGGCTTATGAAGTCTTTACAGAGTAATGATTAAGAACACACACTATCATTGCACAGATCTTAGGCAAGTTATTTTGAGCCTTAACTTCCTCATCTGCAAAATAAGAGAAGCAACTATCTCACAGGGTTTCTTGTAAAGCTTAAACAAGAAAATGTATGCAAAGGATTAGCACTGGTGTGGCACATAGTAGGTTTTCAATAAAGGCTAATTATTAATGTTATTATTATCCTTATTTCTATTGGTGTTTTTAAGTGAGATTAAGGTTTATGTGAAAAAGCCTGCTTAGAGTTATTGGAGATTTTCCAAATCCACATATCATTTCATGCTAAAGAGAACATGGCTAATTCAGATTGATTTGTGTGCAATAGATTTAGAAGAGCAAGTATCAGATTTACAACAGTGCAGCGCCAGGCATGCTAAACGGAGCTGATGACATGGCCCCCTTGGCCAAGCTAACTTTGTGGAACAGCAGCTCCATTCTCACGGCACTTTGGCCACTTAGAATTAGGAGGAGCCAGCTTCCACCCATCTTTCCTAGGCTCCACCAGATTTAGGGTCCCAGCACTAGACTGGCGTCTCACTGGGGACTCTGTATAATAGCCCTTTCCAAGGTTAAGTTCTGCAGGCTGGTGAGGATAATCGCCAAACCCTGCTCTTTGGGGCCCTTTGTGACCCTTACTCTTTCCATTGTGACTGTCACCGTATTGTAGAGCTAAGTTCCCAGAGGCAGAAGAAGAGCTACCTCAGTAAACAGCCACGTCTCTGAGACTCGCGGCCTTCTGAGTCCAAGATCCTGTGCATTTCTCTTCCCTTCTGTGAGAATATCACCTTCTCCCTGCTCACCTCCAACTTGTCTCCAAATGTTGTTTGATTCAATAAATTAGAAATAAGTGCATTTGGAGAATCTCAATTCAATCCCTTGGGAGCACTGAAGACAAACTGGGGCTTTAAAAAGCAGGGGTGGGATTGGCCGCTGACAAAATCCCAGAAGGAGCATTAAAATATTAGAGATTCCCGAGGGGAAGCAGAGGTGCCCACTGAGGCAAGAAGCAGGCTCTGGTTGCCCTGGCTGGATGGAGGCTCAGCCGCATGCAGATGCCCTTGAACAGCGGCTCTGAGAAGCAACTAAAACCAAGACACGCCCAAGCTGGGAAGGGGACCATTTGAATGGCAGCTGAAGAGTCAAAGAATAATTGAGACCTCAAAAACAAATTAGCTCGCTTCAGTTCTCTTTGGCCAGCAGTTTGTAAATAATCCTGCTTACAAATTAGAATCAAGTAAATAGAGTTGTTTTCCTTTCCATTTCTCCTTCGCTGTGGGAGAACCAAAAGAATCCCAGTAAAACATCCTGGTCCCACGAGTGTGCTAGAAATTAGTTTTGGAGGCTAAAGGAGTGTCATGACTTCAGTGAGGATACTGATCTAAAACGTGGGTGGACGAGGCCCAGAAATATGTGACTTCTTCAAAGTCACATGTTCACATCCATCCAGAAACATTTGCTGAGTGACTACTGTATGCCAGGCCCAGGGGTGGGGAGGGAGGAGGGACAGGGAGGGATTCGAACGTGGCCGGGAGGAGGGGAGGTTGAGAGTCATACGGAACAAACTACAGTGCTCATTGCAGGGGGGAGGAGCCAGCAGTGCTTTGAGGGAAGAGCCAAGGGAGAGGACGTTTGTAGTTGGTGGTGTCCCAGGAGCTGAGCCTTGAAAAATAAACAAGGCTTTGATGAGGAGAGAGAAGGAAAGGCCAATCCTGATGGGGCACCCAGGCTGAGCAGGGCCCTGTGGGTGGGAAACCACAGAGGGTTGATGCACTGAGCTTGTTTGTGGCTGAGCTGGGGCCAGAACCCAAGTTTTCTAAATCACATTCAGCCTCATTGCAGCATTCCAGATGCTTATGATTTTCAAACCAGACTGCACGTTAGAATCACCTGAGAAACTCTAAAAACATACTGGTGCCTGAGTCCCACCGCCAGATGTCCACAAGCTCCCTAGCTGGGCTGGGGTGTGACCCAGGCATCAGGATTTCCACAGGCTCCCCAGGACCTCCTTGTTTCAGGAGAGATGTGAATGTCTGCTCCGAGTGATCCTCACTGCTTCAGCTACACACAGAAAGCACGTGTGCTTCAACCAGCCTCGTTTGCACACCTGAGCAGTCAACATGTGACAAGTGTTTCTAGGAAATGTGACGATCTCTCTCCCATGCTGGAGGGGCAGGGTGACCTGGTGGTTCACAGCATGTACGCAGCCTGCCTTGGCTCCATTCTCATCCCCACTGCTTAGTGAATCAGGCAAGTACACAACCTAAGCTTCAGCTTCCTCACAGTAATGACAGGATTGCTACAGAAAACCACCCAGAAAGCTCTGTGACGGTGAATTTTAACCTCTTTTGGGTCACAGATCTCTTTGAGATGATCATAAAAGCTTTAGATCCTCCCCTCAGAAGAATGCACAGTGACATACATAAACTTGAACCCCATTTTAGGGGCCAACAGACTCCACAAAATTGTCCACGAATCGAGGTCAGGAGTGGTTCCTTCGAAAGGGTCTGGCAAACAGAAATTTTGCTCTGGTTAAGGCTCGATTCCTACCAAAAAGCTTTTCTCAACCTATCTAACTCTCTTCAGATTCCCTTCAGATGCTACTTTTATTACAGGAGTGTGGAGACAGAACTGGTTAGGAGCGCTGAGTTTCCACAGGCAGTATAATACATACGTAAACAGAGCGAGAGGAGAGTCGGGACCAACGCATCGGGAAGAGAATGAGAACCAGATGCCCCGGTTCAGGGAAGAGTGGAGGGAAAGACAGCTGCCCAAGGGCCTGCCTGTGGGTTTGCCTCTAATCAAGACTCAGGAGGAAGAAAACCAGAGGAAGGAGAAACAGGGAATCACAGACTCAGAAAGGCTGGGAGTGGGAAGGCGGAGGTAAGGGGAAAAGAAGAGAGGCAGTCTTTTCAGAAGCCTTAAAATAAGGCCTCGGGAATAGGACGGAGCATGTCCATCAGTAGGTATTACTGATTTCCTAGCAGACCATCAGGCACTGCGGATCAGGTAAGTAGGAAAGCACCCTCCCCGAGGAGTCATTTTATAAACCACTGTCATGTGTCTATAAAGGCAGGGGGCACTAATTCAAACAGAGAATATGTTTTGTGAATTTGCCAGTGGTGATGTCAAGGTGACTGTTTCTCCTCCTAGTACCGAGGGCTCTCCCCAGGCTGGGCTCACTTCCTCGGGGTCCTCAACCACATCCCACTCTTGCTGCCCCCATGTCTCCCTCCCAAGATCTTGCTCACATTGTTTGCCCAACAGCTGAGCAGTCCTTTTCCTCCTTCGAGGTGGATTCCGTGTGTTCCTCAAAGTTCAGTCTCACCACCTATTAGGAAGGCATCTCAGATTCTTTCCACGCACTCTTGTGCATGCAATGGTTACTCCATCCTCTGAACTGTTATGACACTGACTTGACTATAACACCTCTTTGGTACTGTTTGTATACTGTTTTGTCTTATGAACATAACAAAATAAAAGAGGTTTATCAACCCCCGCTGAGCTATATAGAGGAAAGGTTATGTTGGACTGAAGTCTCACTTTGGCTCTGCTGAACACCTTTGGAAATGCACATTTGAGAATAAGACATACAGCAAACTGAGTTGCTTTATATCAGTGTTTGCAAAGGTGTAAGCTACACAGACCAGCATAGGAATCACCCTACTCACTCATCAAAAATACAGAACTGTCTTTGTATATAGAAGCAGAAGGCTAGAAAGCAGAGAACAGGATAGGCCATGAATTTATTTTTTAAAAATGTCCACAGGAGTGCACAGAAAAATGGGAGAGGTATTTGAACTTCCACAAGCTAGAATCTTAAAATGGGAGTGGGAGATCTTATCAAGCCTAGATCTCAAGAAGCACAAATGTCCCAACTGACCTCTAGATGTGCATTGAATTTGTATAAACCTAAGTCTGTAGGTATACACAAATTTCATAAGCCACACAATGAACCCTTACATCCATGCCCTACTCTTAGACTGTGCTAGATATATACCTGAATGTTGAGGCTATGGCAATTGGCAAACTGCCTAGGAGGGTGTAAAATAATAGAGAGTTGGTTCAAACACAAGCCATGTGGAACATCAAGTTTTGGAAAAGAAAAGAAAAATATTCCAAGGCTATTTACTCAATTTTTGGAATTAATATCTCAGTTTAAAAAAGTTATTCATTGTATATCAGTTTTCAAAGCTGAAACACACACACACACACACACACACACACATGCGCATGCGATCAGCTTTGGGGAGTTGATATATAAATAAAAGTGACCTACTAGAGTATCTTTAAGTTATGTCCCACAAATAAATTCCATTCTTGGTGACCGTGGCCCATCTTTCTGCAAGCAGTATAATTTGGAAGTACTTACCTATCCTTAAATTTGGAGGTAAATAATTTACTATTGAATACTTTGACTTTATCAAATATCTTGAACTACTACCCAATATATTTATGTTCTCAGATCACAACAAACTGGAGTTTGATGTTATATGATCTGGGACACATTCTGAATGTAGCAGAAGGTCAACCCTCGCTAATTCCAGAATTTCCATCTTGGTCAAGGGCCCTTCAGTGTCAGCATGTTGGAGGAGTAGAGCTTTGTGTTGGTCAATAGTGACGCCTCTAAACTCCATGTACCTACTCTGGCTGTTCAGGGCACAGTCCAGGGCTCCTGGCATGGCCAGGTGAGTGAAGTTCAAGGTAAAGAACCCCCTTAAAATTCCACCAAACTTCCCATCACCTACAACCTGAAGGGATATTGTGAAACCAGTAGTTGAAGTCTTTAAGGCTGTTTGTGTATCTGCCACGCCTTCATCTGTCAACTCACAGATTTGTTTGGCTATCACATTAGCATGCCAGCCCTTTTATTCAGAAAAAATACATAGGACTAGGACTGAATTTTGTCATTACAGTTCTGAAACTGCCTAAATGAAATAGACGCAAAGACATGTAGTCACAGTTCCTTAAATCTTGCTTCAAAGTAATATCCACATGATTATATACAGTTCAACGTTCCCAGTTTATCTTCATTGTCAACAAAACACCTATCATGAAAAGAGCATTTGAGTCTTTGAGAAGACAGGATTCTGTTCCCGGAAAGTTCATTCTAGAGCTCATCCAAGAGGGTGGGGAGAACTTCTTACCACCTAGAACTCCTTTCAAGTTAGCACCCAGTCTGTCTCCCAACCCTGCTCTGAAGATCTGGGGTGTCCACTCCAGCATCCGTGATCATCTCCTGTGAACCCTTGGAATGACCCAATTCATGGCATCCTGGCCATGGTGGCCATGGTGACAGATTCAGCCATCTGTCCCTGGGGTGCTGGTCATTTGTTCAACTGCATATCCCTTGCCTTAAGCTATCCCGAGCATGGTATCTCAGAATGAAGGTGCAGTGGTAGCAATAGCCAATAACTCAAGGGGTTAAGTGCTACAACAGATGAATGAGCAACATGCTGTAGCTTTCATCTCACCTGAGCAAAAGAGGTCAAGTCAGACTGAATGTTAAAGGATGGGACAAGAAGAGCCATTTAGAGCTGAAAGGACCACAGAAGCAAAGGATTAAGGCACAAGATGTCACCGTAAAGTGCAGAGGGAAGGAGAGGAAAGAGGGAGAAATGATGGGGCATGAAGTGGAGAGATTACAACCCAAATGACAAGGACCTTAGATGCCAAAGTAAGCAATTTGGGCTTTACTTAGAGGCAGGGGGATATAGGTTTTTGAGTTAGTGAACCTTTATAGTGGAGATTTTTGAGTTAGGAAGTGGCGTGGTCCAATGTGGGTTTTTAAAAGAGAACTCTGACGTCACTGAGGGGTGTAGGGCAGATTGGAGGGGTACGGAAATAGAGGCAAGAAAATATATTAGGAAACCTTATTTAAATAGACCAGGAGGGAGGCTATGAGAACTGGTCTGCTTTTGAAAACTACACATAAAGTAAATTAAACTGGGCTGTTGACTGGATGTGTGAGTGTGTGTATGAGAGAGAGAGAGAGAGAGATTCTACTGTTTGTGGTGTCATTAAGCTGAATTGTGTGGCATTTAAGAGAGCAGTGAAGGGCAGAAGTAGAGTGGAGACTGGCCTGGGGGCTGTCGTAGCCCCGTTGTTCCATGGGCAAGAATGTTATGGGCCCTGGAGATGGAGGCCAAGGTCAGGGACAGCACATGGATGACATCGACATGGAGAGAGGACAGGGCCCTGGGAGGAGCCGCAGATGTTGAGCCTCGAAAGCAGAGTAGAACTCCAGGGAGAGAAGGCAGCAGCAATGTGACAAGCCACTGAGGGTCACTGTCATAAGCCACTTCTTCCCCTATGCTGGATAATGGATGTTTATTTCACTTTGAATGATGACTTTGCATGTCCCCTGAGGCAGAGAAGAAACAAACTTTTTTGAAACAAGTAATACATGCCAAACAGAGCACTAGGCTTTCACTAACAATAACTCTAAGAGGCAAGAATTACTATCCACATTTCGCTGATGAGGAAACTGAGTCATGAAGAGGTTACGTAACAGAAGCCATCTTGATCTTGGTGCTGTGTGCTTCCCATTGTGCCACCCTGCCCTCCTGGCTTCCTGGATCAAGTTGCCAGTAACCATCCCCTCCGTATTCTGGAGAAGAAGGCTGCAGAGGCCAAGGGAAGGATCAGATTTGGGGGGTACTTTCTTGGTACCTCCCAAAGGAGCATGCACCCCCCGAAGCAAGACCCCACCACTGGGATCTCCCAGCAGTGTGTAGGACTTCAAGGTGTCAGGGCCCACCCAGAGGCCAGCTCCAGACAGGTTCTGGGCTGCAGCAGCACTGCGGGGGGTGGGAAGATCCCACCCTGCTCTTTAAGGTAGATAGAGACAAAGGGGAAGCGCTTCAAACACGGTGACCGACTGTCCTGGTTTGCCTAAGACTGAAGGGTTTCCCAGGACTCAGGTCACCAGGACAGGCCAAAGGTGTAGCTTCTTTCTGAGCAGCAGTGAGCCCAAGTGACCGTGGGCACCAAGCCTGGGCCTGAGCAGGGATGTGTCCCAGTGCTGGCTGCATGCCAGGCAGGGAAACCAAGGGTTTGGGCACTTCCTAATGGCATTTTGGGGACCAGGACCTCTCATTTGAAGTTGTCCTGATTCTGAGTTTCCCAAGGCCAAACCAGGGCCCTTTAGAAACTCTGGGCAGAATGCCTGGAGCAAACACCTATCCCAGCAGTGAAGATAGGAGAACCAAAATTATGGATAGCAATCTGCCATTTTTCTATCAGCCTCCTGAGAGTCCTCTACCCTATTAGGTAATCGCAGCCTCCAGGTGGTGGTTGTGTTTCTGCTGTGTCCCTGTCCTCCACACCCCAGCAGCTTGAAAGAGTTGAGGAGGCTCCCAGGGAAGCTTTTGAGTTCCCAGGGAACACACGAGGCACCGTGCATGGGGGACCCTCCGTCCTGCTCAGAGCAAGTGCTGGGGAATGTTGGCTGAGCTGAATGAGGCTCGAAGAGGACTCTCTCCCCACCTCCCACCAACCCCTTGTTTGATAAGACTTTTCTTTTGTCCCCCATGTTGTTCCTTTTCCCACACCCACAAGAGCAAGCCTGACCTCTGGCTGGCACTCCACAATCTGCACCCCCGCACATCTTCCCCACCCCAGCTCCCGGCCTCTCTGGCCTCTTTTCTGCTTCAGCCATCTGGACCCACCACTCCAACCCATCACCGTCACTGGCATCAGCAGCCTCACCACCTGCCCATCCTTTGCTTAGGCTGTTTTCCTTGCCAGTGTGGTCTGCCATCTCTCCAAAAAGGAACTCATAATATAAAACAAGGTTGGTTCAATGTAATGCTCATTTTAGCTCCGAGAATGTTCTCATTATGTCTGGTTGGCTTGTTAAGGAGTTGGGTCCTGTTCCTCTGTCTCCCCCGGGATGAAAGCGGCTCACTGCTGTACAGCCCGATGGCTGCCTGAACCTCCGGGACTTCTCCTGTCCACGCCAGCCCACGTCCAGATCTGCCCTTCTCTTCCTCCTTCTGCTCCTCCTCCACACCTGTCCTCTGCCCTGGTCATGTGAAGGAGACTTCACATTAGGCGAGACCCATGAGGAGCTGGTTCTGGAACAGAGGCCAGTCTCTTCTCTGAATTTCTCTGGGCTGTTACATCTCCCTCCGGCTGTTGCTATGGAAAGGGCCCCTCTCTAGAAGGCGGGCGGGAAGCAGGGGCGGGGGAGGAGAAAGATCCAGGAGCAGTGACTTAGATCTTGTGCTTTCCTGAATTTCTCCCAGTTGAGCAGCATTTGGCAGTTTGAAAAGACATCCTGTGACCTGTCTGCTCCTGTCCTGCCCCCATCCTCACTCTCTACCCAGTGCCCTGCAGCTGGGGAGGGTGGGGGATCGTCTCTTCTCTGTGAAGTACAGTTCGGGTCAGGGAAGGCAGATTTCCCCACGCAGATGATGCACCCAGGGCTCTCTTGCCCAGTGTTTATTCTTCTTTCTGACTCAACAGTGAAAAGAAAATCAATTTTAAAATACCAATTAAAAGTCCCTTCTCCCAGTGCATATTTGGTTACAGTAGTCTACATCATACTCCCTTCCTTGCAGATGTTAAATTGCCCTGAAAGCAGAGTTATCCAGAAGTGAAATATTAAACAATTCAAACATAAAATGTTCCAGAGGTAGAGCAAAGAGAGCTGGGTGTGTGTAAGTAACATACTTTGTAGAACCAGGGAAAGCACACATGCGCGCATACACACACACAGTGTGCGGTGCACTTTTGTGACTGCTAAAACTATAACATCTGGAATGCCATTCTGGAAAACGTCCAGATGTTTTCCATGAGGAACACTTTGTAAAAATTGTTAGCCTTCTAGGCATTTGTGAATTTTGTAAGGAGAGTACACTCCCAGGCCCACATAGGAGCAAATATAGGATTATAAAGTGCTAAATGCTTTTCACAACTGTATAAGCAATAATGCGCTTTGGGTAAATATTCAGGGAAAATTATTTTTACAGACTAAGCGAATGGATATGTTCCAATCTGCAATTAGATTTGTATTTCAGAGAAATCAAGGAATGCAGGACAGCTCGTCCTAAGGCAGCTTGCCTAGGAGCCAAAGCCCCTAACCTGGGAAACGTCACACATCCTGGTCATTAACGTCCTTGTTTGTAGTCATTCCAACATTGAAAGAGGCTAACATAGTTTCATAGCTTGTTATGTTTATCTTCCTTCCCGAGGATTTTTATATTGCATTTTATAAATCCGGCTTCAATTTATGTGTAAGCCTCATAATCATTAGCATTATGTTAAAGAAAAAGAAAGAAAGAAAGAAATTTAAAAAAAAAAAAAGACTTGGGAATCAAAAAACACTCCAACAACAATGCTTGGGAAAGCCTTGGAAGAACTGTTGGTTTTTAAAATGCATAATATATAAACATATTAAAGGACTATACAGAGTTTCTTTTGAAATCAGAAATCATGTGGAGCAAGCAAAGAATCATAAAAGCTTATTGATTTCCCGAACCCAGTGAGCAGAAGTATTTTCAAACCATGATTCACATAAGGGATACATTTGACACATCAATAGAATCGGGAGAGCAGGCCCCGCACGGCCTCATCACATACTGCTCCGAGCTGAGTTTGTTTACCATTACAAAGTGAAAAGAAATTTGCTTTTCTTCCCCTCCTCCTTCTCCCTTGAGAACGGCAATTTTTATTGGCTTCGTCCTTCTTTAGAAAACAGTTGAAGTTAAAACAGCCATGGTAAGTCTTTGCCTTTTAATTCTGCCCATTGCTGCCCCTCCTCGCTATGTGGGGCTTGGGCTGAAACTGGGAGACAGCCACATTGCTCCTGGAGCGTTTTTGTTTCAAGGTAATCTAAGATGTTCCATTTCCTTAAAAGATCCCTTTACTGGGACCTACAAGATGCACCAGGAAGGATCTGGAAGGCCAAGCAATTGGAGCCTTCTCTGGAAATAGGTGGGACGCCCCAGCTGGCGGCTCACGGCGTGGCCCTGGAAGAGACCAGCACGGAGGCTGCCTGAAGGCCGGGGGAACCCTGCCCAGGAGACAGTCTTCCTCGGGTCTGCCACCCACTTCCTTGTCTCCTCCTTCATCTTCATTCGTCATCATCACCCTCGTGGCATTTCCACTATGAGGGCATCTCTTGGGTAAAGGGAAGTCAATAGTAAAGTAGTTGCACGGCCAGGCACAGTGATAGAATAAAGAGTAAGACTCTTCCGTTTTTTAATTCCCCACAGTCTTGGCGAGTCGCCCCTGAAATCTCAGTGCCTGACTGGGACTCACTCGTGTCTACGGCCATCAAGACTCAAACGAAAAAGAGACACACTCTGTGACACATTCTGCTCTGGGGCTCCCATCTCACCAGCTACTCAGACATTTCCTCATGTGGTTGGTTTCTAAATACTGTGCTTAGTGCAGGTTACTCTAAGCTCTTGGTTGCTAATGCATGAAAAGAATAGAAAGCTAAGGATATCCCAATTCTACCCAGGGATGCTTCACAGCCAAAGGGAAAGAAAAGAGAAATGGGAAAATGCCCAAGGAATCAGAAAATATCACAAGGTTAACCCACCTAGTGTAAATCAGTGCACACGGTTTTAGAGGGTTGCATGGAAACCTCACGCTCAGGTTTAATTTGCCCATCCTGAAGTATTTTTCCTAGTAGTGCCAAAGGCCATAATGCTCTCTGTCAGTGATTTGAAATTATTCTATAAGCTACATATCGGGTACACTATTGTTAATGAAATGCACACAAGATGATGAACAACTTCCTTTTCCTGCTGGAGCCCCAGCTGCAACCAGTGCCTGGATCCTTCATGCTGTAAATCAGCCCTTTGTACTCCAGGAGGATTCAATGAGCTGCAGGTGTGGGCTGTGGAAGGCCGCCTGGGATTAGGTAGCAGCATTTGATATCAGATCCCAAACAGCACTGGCAATCTACACGCCACATGCGGCCACAGGCTTTGGAGAAAGCAAAGGAAAAACGCTGATGAAATGTGGCACGGGCCCATGGAATGCAATGTCAAACTTTCACATCTGCAGGAAAAGAAAGAGAGTTCCTAATTTTACAGTGATGATGTCATTGAGAATTCATGACAGTGGAAATGATGGGCCAAAGTTTGCAAACTTAACCACTTAGGAGGTTGCTAACCAAAGGCCGAGGTTTTCAAGGGACGGTGTTGGTTTATGTGGAATGCTGACTTGCCTTCCTGGCCTGAGGCATCATGGGGCGGGGCAGGGGGGGGCGGGTGTGTGCACGCCTTCATGCATGTGTGTGCACACATACTTTTGCACACAGGCTTTGAAGAGAAATGGGGAGAGGAAAAGAAGTTGTATTTGACAGGATATGCTTTGCACAGGCATATAAAGCTGATACTTCACATGCCAAACATGTCCTTAAAAATATACTGTCTCTGTGTAATTCAGCATAAAACACTGCTAACTGTCCTTAACAACAATATATTTTTTAAAGATTGATTTCAGTCACTCTGAAAATTCACCAGCCAAGAAAAACTATCATAGTTGTTCACTTTCTCCCTAATGTTAACCGCCAAGAAGACCTTCTTTTTGAATATTTTTTTCTTACTTGGGCTGAAGAGACATAAAAATAAGTCTGGTTTTGTTATTAGCATACGGATAAAATATATATTGAAGAAAACACATCTTTAATTTTTTAAGAGTCTGTTTTTCATTAGCTTATCTTGATAGTTTAAGTTAATCATTATTTTCAACCATATATGATTTAGATATTATGTCATTAATTCATGTACAGTCCATCTGAGTAATGATTGTGGTTTTCTACTTTACAAATTCATCTACTTCACCGAGAAACCAAGAGAGTCAAATTCCATGCAACATCTGGTTTCCATTGAATGTAATTGCCATTTGCAGAGTTATAATCATGTGTTATTGTAAGGACCACAGTGTCAATCACTCTCCTAATGGGGAAAATTCAATGCCTAAATACCTGGGAGAACAAGAAGCTGACTTAAACAGGTGCATTCAGATACTGGGTTTTAAGTAGAATTCTAACCTACCCATTTAAATAAATCATTTTAAGGAGAAACAATATTCTTTCCATCCCCTGTAGCAAGGGAAAGCATAAAACCCAGGGCTTCAATCTCCCATGTTCAATTCCAGTACTATATCATGTTTAATCTTTTAAAAAATGTACAAATATGCCCGTATTATACAGATTCTTTATGTTCCATACACTGGTGGGAACTCCCAGAGGCCAGGCAGGATTTTTGAAGACTTTCTGGGGAAGGGGCCATCTTCTGATTCCTCCTGTCTTTCTTTCTCATAATGAAAATAGGCCAGGCTTGATGTAAAGAAAATATTAAACGGCCCCAAACTACTACCATTGTAGCTCTTTCTAGTCCATGGGGTTTTTGTGGGGATAATCACATAGAGGTTGAAAAATCATGAAGCACTGTGGTTGAGTGTGCAATATGTAAGCACTTTATGGCAAAAGCGAACTACATTTCCCTGACCTCAATCCCCATTGTGTTTACAAGCCAGACCTTGTTTGAACTGGTAAATGTTTGGCCATGCGTTCAGAAAACATTTCCTAAGGCAAAAATAACATGCCAAGAATTGCACTGGACATTTAGGATGCAAAGATGATTAAGATACAATCTAGAGGGTAAGAGAGCACATAAGCAGGTGATTACAACACCACACGTGCAGTAGAAATAAGCACACATATTATAGCAGCAGAGATGGGCCATTTTATCCAGCCTGGTTGAGGAGGAGTGGGGAGTCCAAGAAGGCTTCCTGGAGGAGGTGTCAGCTGAGCCAAGTTTTAAAGAATGACTAGGAGTAGGCAGCTTTATGTATGCTGTATGTTAGTGGTAAAAACGTAAAGTCCTCTCATTTTAGTACCTGCTAAGGAAATGTTTATGGGAGTAAACGTCTTGATTCAATAGAAATACTTTAAATGAGTAATTTACAGTTTCTTTCAATTCATTCATTCACTCTTTATGGGACATTTACTTTTCTGTCCATTGCACTTATTCTTCTCATTTATGAGAGACTTAGGAAGCATGAGAGAAGTAACTGTCCCCCAGAAACAATTTTTATTGTCTTCGCCATTATCATTACCATGATACCATCTTGTATTTGAGGAACAGGCTGCAATCCACAAAAGGCTTTCAAAAATATTTTCTTTTCTTGTCATAGTGAGGTAGGAAGTTTAAGTATCAGATTAGCCCCATTCGACTCAGATCTCAAAAGGTCATAGTGATGAAAGGCATAGAATTCGTCTTCAACCTCCCTCCCTAAAACTGGTGGGCTAAAAACATGCAGCCTCTCACCCAGAAGAGGAAGGAAGCAGGGAGAGCTTAGGACACGGCCAAAAGTCGATGGTCACCATAATTAAATGAATGAAGACATTATCAGCTCTCGGCAAGATACGCAGATGCAGAAGACTTTTCTCCAGAAAATGTAAACCAAGAGTTAATATTCAGAGCCATTCCTATTGGTTTATCACACATTTTGTGATATTTGTGGCAGACTTATTCTCACGATTTTCCTTCTTTTCAAGCAACTAGCTGAGGGTCTGCACATCCTCTGAGCACTTGCAGACTTACAGCTGGTGAGATGGCCCAGAAACGCATGAAAGGATGGCAGGACGATGCAGGCGGGAATGAATACGTGGCAGTAAATAAACATGTGGATAGTTCCTAACCAGCAATGTCAAAAAATAAAATTAAATAACCTCCAAAACAGAGAGCTAAGGATTAGAGAGACGGTGCCAGTCAGTAGTACTGGTTCTGGACCCAGGGGTCCTACCTTCCAGCGTTGGCCTGCGAGTTATTTGTTTATCTACGAGGCCTTGGTTTTATCATCTGCCCAGTGGGAATCGCAGCCTCTCTCCCACCAAGCACACGCACTTGTTGAGAGAATCAATAGACATGTCTAATACAAAGCTGTGCAAATTATAAAGCAGTGAGCAAATACAGGGAAGTTATTATTATCCCTGACAAATTGAGAGGTGCTTCCCTTTCCATCCGAGGCTGCCAGAGATGGTTTATAGTAATAACATCTGTCGGGCTGAGGCCCCACTGAAGATCATAAGACCCAGGGAGGCAGGAATCTGGTTTCTGGGCCCTCTGAAGTCCAGATGAAGGCTGTTTCTCAGAAAACTCCTGTTGCTTTTCTATTTTTTTTAAAGAGAGATAATGATTGAAGTCTAAAGTGGACTTTAAGACTCTTTCTAAACAGAATCAACAGCTTCCAGAATGCATAAGTGTTTGCTATAACTCATACCGTCATGTACTGTGATACAGACAGAACATGTGACATTTACATAAAGATGCCCAGACATCGTATTCTAAGGCCCCTCAAAAGGCAGCATAGAGTTTCCCCTCACAGGGAGGCTGTTCAGCCTCAGAATCAGAGACTGGCCAGCTGTTTTTGAATCTGGTTCAAGGAACCAGTCAGTAATCTCTGGGAGAATCTAGGCTCCCACTTCCCCTCTACTTGCCCACCGCCCCCCAAACATACACACAACAGCTTTTGACAATGGATAAATGGACAAAAACACAGATGAGGAAGGCCCCTTGAATGCGCTTTGTCCCAGGAAATTCCTTACTCAAAGAGTTTAAAAGAAGGCAAGTGGGAAAAATGATACTGGCCACACCTGTAGAAAAGAATTTCCTCTAGGATTAGTTGTCAGAACACCTGAGATCAGTTCAAGGTTGTACCAATTATCAGCTGTGGGGCCTTAGGTAATTTTCATGACTTTTCTTGGTCTCAGTTTACACATCTGTACAATGGGGGCAATATTTCTTGCCATTATACTTTATGTGACTATTGTAATAATTAAATATGTAAATTATTTGAAAACATAGCATAGTAGGTCAACAAATGTGTATATACTACATGCCCTATTACTAATTGTTAGTAATTATATATGGCTCCATATCGTGTAATAAGAGCTGACATTTATTTCATCCTTGTCATGTGTTTGCACTGTTTTACGCTTTAACTCATTTAACTCTCACAACTAGCCAGTGTAGGCACCAGCGTGATCCAGTGTTATTCAGGCTCAGAGAGCTGAAATAAAAAGTAGCACAGCTCACAAGTGGTATGGCCAGGGTTTGGACCCAGGGAAGTCTGGCCTGTGTTCTTCACCACTGCGCTATACTGCTTCTCATCCATGCAGGAATGCAGAAATGTATATACGTACACGTGTATTTTTAAAGTCTTTATTTTGAAATAATCAAACAATCCAACTTATAGAAAAGTTGCGAAAATATCATAAAGAATTCTTATATATATTTCACCTAGATTACCCAAATGTTAACACTTTAGCACATTTACTTTATCATTCTCTCTTTCTCTAAACACGCACACACACATATTTACATTTTTCTCAACCCTTTGAGAATAAATTGCAAACAGAATGCCCTTTTATGTCTAAATACCTCTGTATATTTCCTAAACAAGGACATTCTCTTGTACCACTACAGTAAAATGATTGAAATCAGAAATTAACACCAATACAGTATTATTATCTAATGTACAGGTCATAATCACATTTTGCTAATTATCTCATTCGTATCCTTTATAGCAAAAGTTTTGTGAGTTGTTTTTTATAACTTTTTTCTAGATCCCATCCAGGGCCACACGTTGTATGACCTTGACATTTTTGAAGACAACTGAATTTGGGCCCCTCTGATGTTTTCTCCTGATTAGGTTCAGGTGATGCATGTTTGGCCAGCGTACCACAGAAGAGAGGATGTGCCCTCGTGCATATCAGGGAGCATATGATATCTATTTCTCACATTACTGGTGAGGTAAAAACACACATATTTTTAAACCTGTTCCTTGTTTACGATGTAACATGTCACTCCAGCTGCCCAGGAAGCTCCCTAAGGGCGGGATGGGGCTCCCTTCGTGTGGATATCCTCTGCCATGCCTGACACAGCGCTGCCTACTGGCTCTGTGCTCAGTAACGCTTGCTTTGTTTTCTCCTTTCTGATCTAGTCTCTCCTGATGACCCCTTCATGCTCACTCCCCATAATGACAGAACCAAGGCGAAGCCTACCTGTTTCTTCCTTCATTCATTCAACAACCAGAACGCCCACTCAGCTTACGGAGCTCCTTCTCCGTATGGTCCTGAACCTGCCACAGGAGGAATACAGAGGTGAGCAAAACACAGCCAACTGCCCTCTAGGAGATGCCGTTGCCTAAGCAAACCCACGTAGCAGACAGATAATGATATTCTCATCCTTCCTCCACCATCCTGGGATCTCCGCCCTTAAGACCTTTTCTCCCTGCTTCAACCTCTACTTTCCCCCTTATTTCCCAATAATCAGGATCCTGTTATCTGTGTCACCAGCTACCCAGTCATCAAGTGTCAGAGGCTTCAGATAAGTTAATGTGTTTCCTTCCTGATAATATGTTTGCTTGTTATTATCAGTTTCCTAGAAATAGGAACTCAACCAAAGGAGGGATTCTCGTGGCGGGATGTCCCGAGGGAGGAAGGTTTCTGGGCAGCAGGGCTGTTCAGGATTCCCGACACCACACACCAGAGTGTTGTCCCCACCCCTTTGCTCTGTAAATGTGACTTCTCTAAAGAACTGAGCCCACTGCCCTCTGCCAGTAAGATGTAGAAGACCCAAGGTAAGCTTCAGCCCAGTACTCTTCGAGAACCAGGTAATAAGGAAGAAAAAGAGGAAACATGATTGACATCATCTTTATGTCACCAAAAACACGTTTGATTTGTCCCTGTGACCTAAGTAGTAAATGCAGAATCAAATCACCTTTTCTATTTATGGAAATCGTGGCTCTGTGAGGTGCCAAGCTCAAGGTGAGCCAGAGAGAAATCAAGACAAATGTGTCTCCCACGCTCCTGGAGTTTATAGTCCATCTCCAGCCCTCCCTGACCAGCAAATGCAATGGGTATTTGGAGAAATTGTCAACGTGTCATCACCTGCCGATGTGTCCTAATGGCCTTTGACAAGTGCACGTGTTACTGTCCAGTCACAGCTGGTGATTAAAGAGGACCATCAGCACGAACTGCTGCTTTCAAAGAAAGCTGTTTTGCTCTTTGGGACCAAGGCAGATGCTGAGCCCCTGGAGGCAATGCAGGCAGATGGGAGGCAGGAGGGGCAGGGGTTAAGAACAGCTGGACTTTGGAGTCAACAGCTGGACTTCAGTGCCAGCTTCAGTGCTGACAAGCTGGGGGATGTGGATACATGATTTAACTGGGCTAGATAAATCTCATGGTAACCCTGGAATATTAATAGAATCTGTCTCATAATGCTGTTGTGAGGACTAAATGAGATGTAAATTCTCTAGCTCTGCTGCCAGGCACATAATAGGTCCTCAAGAGTTGATTGCTCTTCCTTTATTAAGATACTTCTGCCTTGCTGGAACCAAGGACTAGAGTGGTATCTCTCTACCCCAAGCCCAAGGGGTCCAGAATTTCCATACAAAAGGTCTTCAGCAGGCAATCTCCTATGAAACTCATACTGCCCTTATGTTTGTATAGCGCATTATAGAAATCTAAGAAAATTTGAAATTTCTATAGCAAAAATGGGAGGAGGGGCCAATGCTCCCTGCCCAAAGGAATCTTACTTAAGAATCTCCTTTAAAAGATGCCACAAATATTTGGAAGATAAATACCCAGGACTCTGTCGAAATTTGTTAACACTTTGCCATTAAAAAGAAATCTTTTTGATTGCCTCTGTTCAAGAGTTGTAGAAACATGGGCGAGTTTGTCACTTTTTGAGGCACTTTTTTAAAAGGTTTATATTTTGTCTTTTTTAAAATTTATTTCTAGGTAAGTTTATTTTCAATTACTAGAGTGCTATTTGGCTTTTGAGTGTTCTTTACATGTTTTAACATGTATCTAAACTTTTACTTTCAGATTTCCATTTTTTTCTGTTTTTTCCCTTCAGCTCTTTCTCAGTTTTACTTTTACAAATCGCTTAATGTTCATTTGCTTCTTTTTTTTGTTTTATGAAAATGTCTTTTTAACTTGTAAGTTATCTTTAGCTATTTTAATCACTTTTATCTCCCCTCTTTTTATAACAATGTTATTTTTAAATATTCTAACATTTCACTTCTTGTCTTTCTAAATTTTAAGACTGTCCTGTTTTTCACTTGTTTCTTTAACCCTTTAATATCTAAAATTTCTGTTTTTTGGGGTTTTTTTTTGATCATTTGTCTTATGGCTTCATCTCCTTTAAACATTTCTATTTTGACACTGGCCTACGGTGTCAGGCAGCAATCTCTGCCTTGCTGTGGGGCCAAAGTTGTGAAGTGATGCATTGGGGAGCGATTCAATATCTCTGTCCTGTCTGTTCCTCCAAGGCTGCCCCTCTGGAGCCCTTGCACTGAATTTCCATCAATTTCTAAGTCCTAAAAGAGTCTTAACCTAAGTACTGTATAAAACCCTCAAGTTTAAGTTCCTTTCTGGAGGTAATAGTGATTCTATTGCATACATCACCCGCAGGTTATCCATTTTAAGATGAGGTCATGGCCTCACCTGAGGCCATCACCTGGGGCCATCCATAGCTCACTCTGGGACATCCAGCAAGCCAGGTGTGTAGGGAGCTCACTATAGACAAGAGCGGTGAGAGGCAAGTGATTCCAAAATTTGTCACTGACACCAGACCAAGCATTCACATCAGAGGGCTCTTGCTGTTCTGGGAAAGTCTTGGCGCCGGCTCAACCGTCAAAGGAGTACGTTGGCCAGGAGGGAAGTCATTCTGGCTCATGGACTAGAGTTCAGATGTTTGTCTCCATTTCAAAGTAGAAACTCCAATTCCAGTATGGAGTAAAATTAGGCAGAACTAATTTTTGTAAGGCACATCTAAGTCCCCACTTGCAGCATCCAAGCGATTGATCTTAGTAGCCAATGCAATTAAAATAGTCATTTTAATCTGAACACTTTAGGCCTTTCAGTGCCTGGGCACATTCCCTATCTCATATGATCCTCATAGGCAATCCACAAGGAATGAACTCATCAATCAATTCACGTACCCGAGGACACGTAGTAAGGGGTAGACCCAGACCTGGAACTCAGGTCTCCGGCCCTTCCCCAGCATTCCTCCTACTGTGTCAGGCTACTTCTTAATGTTGCCCACAGCAAGAACCTCCACGCCAACTGGGAGAATGTGTCTGCCTGCACAGCCATTTCAGGAGCCAACTTGCGGATTGAGTCCTAGAATTATTTTCTGTCTTAAAGAGAGACTAGGAGCTACACTGACTGAAATCCATCTTTCTATAGAGCAGAGTTGACAAAGGCAAGACAGATACCTGTGTAACACGAAGATCTCCTGAGAAGGAGAAGCAAGCCTAGGCATATGGAATCCAAACAATGCACCCCCATCCGCCCGCCAAGAAAAGTCTGCTCACAAAGTTCTGCCCGTTAGAGGCTCACTCCTGTTAATCAGGGTGCTCCATCATGAGAAAGCCACAACTTTTATATTTCGGTGTTGGAAAAGTTGCTACAGAGGGCCTAATTTTCCAAACTTGGTCTTTAAGCAATGCATCTATGTCCAGTATCTAGGACAAAACTTTGCCTCGGGGCTCCAGGTCACTGAACATTATATAACATTGATGGAAACATTTTATGGAACAAACCAAGTAACTTCCTGAATGAAAAATACAACCTTACCTATTACAGAAAAGTAAATCCCAAATGTAAAATTTATCTCTAATAGTCTATCAGGAAAAAAATCTGAACTCAATACCCCTTTGCCTATTGAATAACACTAATCCTGTGCAATCACTCTTTGGTAACCCTGCTTGTCTCTTGTCTGACTTCAGCTTGTTAAAACTAACCCATTTTTCTTCTATGAAAGATGTAATCAGTAGTAAGGAAACTGGAACTTTGGTGATCCTGCTAATCAATCTATGTTCCACAAATGAAAACACTCCCCAATTGGTAATTAGTTTTCAATGATGAAGTAATTAAATATTTCACTCTCAATTCCCTCTGCTCTGCATCTGGGGCTTCATAAATGTTGCATTTTCCATGTCCCTGTGTGCAATCTTGTTTTATTTATGGCTGGGACTTTATAAGCTTTCTGAAATTCTGTCTAAACAGCACAAAGGCAAAGTGAAACTTGACAATTAAGTGTTGAACTTGATCATTCCCATCATCCAGGCCAGGTAAAGCAGAGACACCTGATCCAAACTTGGCCCCAAGTTAGCAAGAAAACGTGATTACATAGTTCAGGATAGTTTTAGGAGTTCAAGGCATAAAAGTGGAAGCCAAATGTTTTCTTATTTAACCTTGATGAAGTGCTTTGGGGAAATGAGAGATGAGCCCGTGTCTTCCAAACAGATGTCTGTCTCTGTGGTTTGATCCCATTACAACGGCCCCCCTCCTGGAGTTCTCTCTATTATTGAAATGCAGCACTCAAATGGAAGAATGAAAAATGCCAATGCCATGAGGATTCAAAAATGCACTTTTAGTTGCCTGACCAAGATGGAGTAAGAAATGTTACCAAAGCCCCTTTCTTAACATTTAACATTTATTCAAATAATTGGCTGTTGTAAATATAATATATGCCAGAACTTGAGGCCAAAAGTTTTTGGTAAGAAATCTTTAATCTTTCTCTTCATATGCATGGTCAATCATCAACTGGTTATTATAAGGACACATAAAAGGTTCCAGAATGAACAGTCTTCAAGTCTTGAAGGCCAGAGGCACTGATTATATAGAATTCCTGGTACTGTCTCAAAGTCCCCCACCCACCCATTTACCTCTGGAAAACTGCCATCAGCAACAAGTAATCACGTGCATTTTTAAGGTCCCCATCAGGCCTGCAACTCTTTGAGTTTTATAATTTTAAAGTGGCAGTCACAATTTCACACCCCTAAAGAATTCTCAGCCCAGTAGGGTGGTGAAACAAGAAGGAAAAACAACCCAAATCCATGTGCATTTTCAGAAGGTCAAGGAGAATATGTATGTCTAATGTCTTTTTCCCAGGGGACGTCCTAACTAACCAGCCATAGAAGAAAACCAAATGAGAAGGGGTGAACTAAGCAACACATCTCCATAAGGAACAAGATTGCATCTAAAGTCAGTAGCAAGATTTAGTGGGAAGAATCCTAGACTAGGAATCATAAAGCCTTTTAATCCTGGATCTAGCACCCTTGAGCCATATACCTTGACAACTCCAAGAGCTCTTTGAGGGAATGACACATTCTTCCAACAGGGGGATTGGGTTCATGTTCCCTTGGGTCAGCCCCACATAGATATGCTGTATTTTCAGGAAGGCTTAGCTAGTTCTGATCCTTGTGAGTAATTTTTAACAGCGTTCCCCACCCAAGTTCTAAGTCCACCCATCTCTAACGTACAGTTTAAGGAGACTGCATTGAAGCCCTTCTCAATAGAAGGGTGGCTTGGTGTGGGTTCTGTGTTAGGGTTTCCCAGAGAAACAGAGCCGAACAGGATATAGAAGGAGATTTATTATGAGGAATTGACTCACAAGATTATGGAGGCTGTGAAAACCCAGAAAAGCCAGTGGTGTAATTGAGTCTGAGTCTAAAAGCCAGAGAACCAGGGTAGCCAATGATGTAAATCCCAGTCCAAAGGCACAAGAAGATGAGATGTGGTGTGGCCCAGCTCAAGCAACAAGGCAGAAAAAAAGAGGTAAATTCCTCCTTCCTCCACCTTTTTGTTCTATTCAGGCCCTCAGTAAATTGGGTAATGCCCACCCACATTGGAGAGGGAAATCTACTTTACTGAGCCCACCAATTCAAATGCTAATCTCATCCAGAAACACCCTCACAGACACACTCAGAAATAATGTTTAACCAGATATCTGGGCATCCCCCGATGTTGTCAAGGTGACATAAAACTAATTATCACAGCTCCCGTGACCTATCAGACTCAGTTTCTTCACCTGCGAGTAAGAGGTAGAAGGCTCCATGAGACGTCCTTAGGATGTATGAGACACTTTATAAACAGTAAAGACCAATACAAATATTTTCCTGTTTTTTCCATTAAATCAAACACTGCCAGGAAACTCATTGTCCACTAGGATAACTAGTTTTTTGGCCCAGCAGAACCTAGTGTTAATGGTAGGAGACTGGAGGAATCCCAAGACCCAATTCGGGTGATCTTGTGTGCCATTTGAAGTTAAGTATGGTTTCTTACTGATGCTAAGAAAACAAGATCGTGATGTCTTTCATCTGTGGAAGTGTGCCTCTATCTTTTAAAAATGAGCCCAGTACCTCTGGACTCAAGGATAAAAAGGGGGAAAAAACTCAATGAATCCATTAGGTGAAGAGGTTCAGAAAGCAGGATTTAACCTATGTCTCAACCTGCAAAGAAAAGTGAAGATTTTCAGGATTTTAAAATTTTTTAAACAATCCATGATGAATAAATTCTATTTTATAATTTTCAAGTTCTCTGAACATCTTATTTAAGGTTTTCAATTACATCAAACTTCCTTGAAGTCTCTGCTTGTTTTGCAAACATTAGCAAAAACAGTGGTAGAAACTTTGGCCATCACCAGATGTAATCACTTTTCCCAGCAGACTTTGGGTCCATTAATGGAAATGCTCCCATCCCCCTAAAACAGTGGAAGAAGAACTGCTCACTAAGCAGGAAGGCATCTTAATCTCACAAGTGCAAATTTCACTCATAATAGTAATAGTATTAGTAGCAGCAGCAGAAATAGGAGCTGCCATTTATTAAATGAATACCTACCAGTCGCCACGTGCTATGCTAAGCATATTTCATAAATTATCTCATTCAATCCTCACAACTCTATGAGGTTCACCTTTTAAAGATGAAGCATCAAGACCCATATAGATAAGTAGCTTGCCCAAAGTCTCAGGGTTAATTAATAAGTGACAATGTCTGAATTTGAACTCAGTCTGACTCCAAAGCCAAGCCTCTTAATGCTACATTCATCTGTCTTCATACACACAAAACCACAACAGCCTGTGCTTAGAAATCTGCAGCTTAGTAATGATGCCTTTGCTTGTGATCCATAAAAATCACCCATCTGCATGTGCAACATTTAACACATATATAGTATTCCAAAAGTCTGATTCTTAGTGCAATTTCGTAATAAATTATTGTATGTTTTTTAGATTTTTAAAATAATATTTATTTCTAAAACCAAATAATATTGAACATAATTTAATTAAACTAATTCATTAAGGAATACTATATACATTTACATCACCTAGATATCAGATTTTCAAGATTTTTTTACACATATGAATAGTCTGTATATTTTGAAATTACTTTAGAATTTTAGTTGTTAAATAAAATTAATATTTGAATATCCCTATTTTGCTACCATATGCTTAATTCTTCAATGTTTCTGTGCAACTTAATTCAATAATATGGATGATTTCTGAAACTATAAAATTCCACAGTCCCATTCAATACTAGTTGTGCTGCATAATGATGTTTCACTCAATGATGAACCACATATATGATAATGGTTGCATAAGATTATAATACTGTGTGTTTACTGTACTTTTTCTATGTTTAGATACACAAAAACTTACCATTGCATTAAAATTGCCTAGAGTATTCAGTGCAGTCACATGCTGTCCAGATTTGTAGCCTAGGAGCAATAGGCTGTATCATCTAGGTGTGTGTAGGTACACTCTAGGATGTTAACACAATGACAAAATTGCCAAACTACACATTTCTTAGAATGTATACCCATTGTTAAAACATGCATGACTCTATCTTATATTTAAATACATTTATTTAATTTTTACCTATATTTATTTTCCCACCATGAAGGGCCACTCCGATTTAAGCTGGAAAATCAAAAGACTCATATTAATACAATAAGCAGAGTAGTGAAAATAGGTCACTAATTTGGCAACATATTAAGGAATGTCTCAAGTTATATCTGTCTGTCCCCCAAATTCTTCTCTTCCTCAGCCTAAATGCCTTTTTTGCTTAGAAAATACATTAAAAGGAGCAATGATGCCAACAAACGAATAATACCTAACATCACTCCAAAGTATTTATCTTATGAAGAAAAAGACTTGAACATGCTTATGCATCTGCAAGTTCAAAATAAGGACCCAAATCCTTTTTTAATTTATTTTTTAAGTGACAAATAAAAAGTATATTTATTTATAGTGTACAACATGACATTTTGAAGGACCAAAGTTCTTTGATGAAATTGGTCACAGCAAAATCAGATCAGCTTAAGAATTTTGTTACAAAGTCAATTAACAGCAGAATTGGTCATTTTACTAGCCTGAAAGAAAATTATCAGCACTGTGTTTGGGGCCAAAAGAACAAAGAAATGGGAAAAGTTCTGCTTTTTAATAATTCTTTTTTTTTTTTTTGAAGCTTATACACTATCTTTTTAATTAAAAATGAGACAAATCCTTTTGTACCTTTTGAGGTTTCCTTTTAATCTGCATGCCTATATTACCTATTTAAATAATAATTTTAAAATGTATACATAGGGAAAAGCCATAAAACTGCACTGACTGGATCCTAGATCCTCTTTCCCTAAGAGTAGCTGGTTTTTGTGAATAATATTGTTAGCAGATAACATGTCAAGTGATCCAGTCATTAATCTAGGAGATCATTAAATTAAAAACATATTTTAATGGTACATTTCATGAATCTACAGACAATAGTAACCACTCAATTAATAACACTAGTTAGTACCACTGAGATGGTTGGAAAAATACAATTTGTTCTGCAGAAAAATACCAAAACAAACTATTGGAAGTAAAAGAAATATTTAAGGTGTTAAGTCAGCACATTGTAAGTTTATAACAAATCTGATATTAAGGAAATGTGATGTTGGTTTGTGACCTGAAGTGGTGTTGCTGCAATAATAGGACCATAGGACAACAAGTTTTACATCTTCCTCAACGTTGTGGGATTCAGATAAGAGCTTTATTCACATACGTTTCCTATATAGCTATCTGAATTCCACATTCAATCATGTTATCTGGATGGTGGTACTAATAAAACCTATGCTCTGCAGTTTATATGAAGAAACTGGATCTCAATGTAACCCTGTGTTGTTTTAAATAAAATTATCTCGGCTATCCAAAGGAAGAATTTTAAAGGGGTTATGAGCTAGTAAAGAAAGAAAAAATTTTGTGGGGATGAGGGGGAGGAATAAGTCTCACTTTGCAAATTTGCTTAAGGATAATTATTAGCTTCAGGAAATAGCTTCACTAACTGACAGCTGAATTAACTTAATCTGAAATCTCAAGGTCCCCATGAAAATACACTAAAGTTCACTTATAAGGTTTATGAATTCGGAGAGAAAATTCACTTTTGGAAAAGGGCCATTAAAAAAAGATTCACTGACAATGTTTAATTAATATTTTAGTTTGAATCTTAACAACTAAGAATCCCTCAGATTCTTAGTGCAACATTCATAAAAATCATCATTTTTAAGTGTTACGTGTCCAAGTGGATTTGAAATCCAATTATATTCTCATAAGAAATTTCAGTATCACGTCTACCAATGAAAAAAGAAAAGAGAAATCTGTTAGAATTGAAGAAAGGACCATGTCTTTGATGTGTAATTTAAACTTTGGAGACCACATCACTTGTATTCTGGTTAAGAGAAAGAAAAGGTTTACATCCACTAGGCAGCAGTCCCCAACCTTTTTGGCCCCAGCGACCCGTTTAATGGAAGACGATTTTTCCGCGGATGGGGCGGGAAGGGGCAGAACGGAGCTCAGGTGGTGGCAGTGACGTAACGCAAGCGATGGGGAGTGGCTGTAAATACAGATGAAGCTTTGTCTGCTGCTTGCTTGACAGCTGCTCACCTCCTGCAATGCACCACACACACCCCTTCCTAAGATTCATGGAAGACAATTTTTCAATGGATGGGAGAGGGGGACAGGGGGAGCTCTGAGGCCTGGTGCCTAACAGGTCACAGATCGATACCCATCTGCAACCCAGGGCGTTGGGGACCACAGCACTAGAGAACAATAAAATTGATATGTAAACTCTTCACTATTTGCTATACCACTGAGCAAGCATTATTTTTTTGAGAATTTGTATGAACATTATTTATATTAAATGATGACTATTAAGATTTCAAAGGCATCATCTCTAACAAATATTGATGAGGACTTGTGTGCGGCCATTTCAAGCATAAAAATATTTTCAAAAAGTTATGGTCAAAGAAGTTTTAACATGCTGAAGTTTATTTGTTATATTTTCCCTACTAATTTATATATTAACTTTCTTATCATAATTATATAATATAAAGATAACATAATAAATGATATCTCCAAGCCCCATATAGATGCCTCCATATTCTGCCCAAGTTAGCCTGTACCCATATTTTTATTACCTAATTGTTCCATACTTTAAAAATATATGGGAAGTATTAATTTAATCTAAAATTCCTGTTTTACAGGGGGGAAAAGGAACATCCAGAGAGGTTTTGTGACAACTAATTAGTGTTAAAATCCAGGATTAGAATCCAGAACTCCCTTCTCCCCACCCAGCCATCATTGCTCTGATTGGGAACGTCAAGTCGTGAAGCGGCCCTTTACGCTAAACAAACGTACACCCTCCTCTCCATCCTCCCAAGTCAGCCCTACGTCCTTGACCTCCATGTCTCTGGTCCCCAAATGGCATGCACTCCCTCTCTCCTGTCCATTACTGGAGTCACTCTCATCCTTGAAAGCCAGTTCTGACCACCCTCAGCCATACAGCTCTGTCCTTCTGAGCCTTATTGGTGCCACTATCCCAGTCACCTACACAGCATTGCCTAAGAACACAGTGGCTGTTTCCATTTACCTGTGTACTCTACCCCTATAACTAGGCTGAGTCAGGAACTGCTTCTAAACTTTCTGCAAATCCTTAGTACCTCTACAAAATGCCTTATAGGTGCTCATAAATGATCAACTGGTTAATTGATTACAGACTTCACACACCTTCCATTAATACCTACAGTCCTAGATCTGTAGAGAGTTGGAGCTGCAAAATCCTAGAAGGATCATGTACCCCAACCGTTCACTCTATGAATGAGAACTCTGTGGCCTAGACAGGGGTCACACAGCTAGAAAATGGTAGCCCTGAGACTAATCCAGGTAAGACTGACCCTAAACAAAGCCCACACTGCACTATCTCAATTTCTTTATTTCATTGAAACATGCTTACTTTACTACCAAAAGAAAGCTAATATCAAGAAGTCTTCATAATTCCAAACTTCTTTAAGTATCTCAGTATCAATTCTAAAATAATTCCTAACCAATGTACTGCCCAGTTTTGAACCAAAATGGCCTCACATTTAATAAACTGGTATACACGTGTGTAAAAGAGATCTTAAATTCAAGGTCCCTTTTCAGCCTTTGTTCAGTTCAGCAAGTATTTTCTAAACTCCTACTATCAGACACCTTGTGAGATGCTGATATCCATGCTAAATGTTAATAAAGCCCAAACTTGAATGAACAACTAAACACCACTATATTTAAAAAGGTATAAGGTGTGGGTTCAAATCCTGACTCCACCACTTATTAGCTATGTGATCTTGAACAAGTTACTTAACTGTGCCTCAGTTTTCTCATCTATAAAAGGTGAATAAAAACTGTCTATCCCTACCTAATATATTATAGTTGGTGGGAGAGTTAAATAAGGTAATGCTTATTATATTACAAGTACTTGTAAATGCTCAGAAAATATTGTAATTACCTCCCTCTCCTGGGCTAACCATTTAGCTTTAAGTTATTGGGTCATGAATTAACAAAAGGCAAAGATCCCAACCACCTACTTGCAGGGACTGGTCCCCTAATAACCATACCCTGAGGCTACATAGTTTGTCTTCCAGGGAACAATGCAACCCTCAAAGGACCAGGACTGCAGCCAGGAAAGCCTTAAGGCCAGAGGTACTGAGGAACACAGTGGCTGTTTCTGACTACATGGCACCCTATGATTAAAATCCTAAGAAAGGGGTGAGCTTGGATTCAGGGAGCACTCCACAGGACTGATACAGCAGAGAAGAAAGCAATGCCACACAGAGTCAGACCTGGAGAGAACAGCTTCCTTTCTTCTCCAACACAATGAATTTCTAATATGACGGACAGATTAATATTATTAACTTTGGCAAATCCGCAGCCCTCCAACCCCTCGAGGGTAGAGAAGGGACTTGTTGATTTGGAGAGTCTCCAAAAATAATTTCACGCGGGAAGAATTTCTCTTGGATGGTCCCTACAGAGGAAGCATGCTAAATTAGAAACTGTAACCTGGAGGGATCGTGTAACGGCGCTGATGCTCTTGTCGGTTGAAAGGTTAGCATGCCATGTCCCAAAACATGGACTTGCTCCGGACACCAAAACAAGAAGTAATGGAATTTCCAAATTTTGATCATGAAGAGACTACAGCTCGAGCAGGCATAGCGAAAGGCAGTTACAGACCACACCAATCTGGATGGGAAGCAAGATTTAAGTTGCGAAGAACTTCACCTGTACAACTTGGTCATGGCGGGGGATGTAAAGATCTTCTGCATTTCTTAGAAAGGAAATGTTTCAAGGGAAATGAGAAGGAATTCTGAGCTCTGTGGGGTAAAATCTCAGGGTTTTCCCATAAACCACACATGGAGACCCGAGGACACACGTGGACCCCCTTGCTGAGCAAGTGCAGGCCTCAGCGCAGAGAAGGAGGTTGGAATGAGCCATCTATCCCACTCGGAAGCAGCTGCTCATCTTGAACAAACTCTGAAGGGCCAGAGAGTTCAGGAAATTTCAGAAGTGAGAGAGGGAAAGCATGCAAGAGATCACCTTATTTATCCTCCTGACAGTTGAATTGCTCTGTCCAGCCCTCCCTCCGGCGTTTGATCTGCCTCTTGGCTAAGAGTCCCTAGTAAAGAGCCACAGTCCCCCGGAGACTCGTGTTGTCAGGAAGCATTTCATGATTTCTAACCTATTTTCCTCTCGTCTGAGTTTCAACATTACAGGTCTGGTTTGAGGAGGCCAGATGTTTTGTAGAAGATTTGGGATCGAACCAAGGAAGAGAGGGTCTGCAACAGCCAAGAGCCGTGCACATTTTCAACAACTACCAACAACAGGGAGTGCTTGGGGAGACATGAGATCGCAGGCCAGGAAGATGCAAGGCTGTTGGGAAGCCGGGCCAGCCCCGAGAGGCAGAGCTTGTGTTGCCAGTCGGAGGAGCCAGCTGCCATGAGCTCAGTGAAATTTTAGAGACCTCTCTGCCTCCTGTCACCTCCCCTCCTTTCTCTCTTAGTGCTGCTCTTCCCACTGTAATCTTACCTCCAGGAGCTCAAGTCCTTTATCTCACGGTGAGCACTAACGCTTAAAAAGGGTGAGTAATATTGTCACCAAGGGAGGCACAGCCAATTATCAGCACCTTTCCAAACCTAGTCCCTGACAGAGACGCTCACCGGGAACTCAGACGAAGAGAGTACATCTGTCTTGTTTGTCGTTTGTCGTGTCATAGCACATTGCAGAGCACAGAGCAAATAGATCTTCGACAACTGTGTGACAGTAGAATGGAAGGGAAGCAAGAAGGCATCAGACGCCTGAGGGAGAAGGAAGCACTTCACAAATCAAGTTGCAGGAAGCAAATAGCCAAAATCGTGGCTGAGGCTTTTAAAAAACCTTTGTCAGCTTCTCATTTTAATTACCCCAAATGGCCCTACTGACAGGTGTCCTTGTTTATCATTTTGAGGGTGACACCGACATGCAACTGCCTGCTGGACACTAGGATGCGACACAGATCAAAATGCACCCATCATCTCTAGGGCTGGGTAGTATCGGCCCGGGAGACAAAGTGCTCTGACACATACTAACTAAACAACCTTGCACAAGTTACTTATCTGTGCCCCAGTTTCTTCATCTGTAAAATGGGAATAATTGTGCACACCTTGCAGAGTCATTATGAGATTAAGTGCTTAGACCTACACCTGTGCTACAATAAGTGCTAAATGAATGTTAGCTCTGTTATTTTCCCTCTCTCCTATCCCCAAATCTGCACTGGTCCAAGTGTTCCCTATTCTGGGAAATAGTATCACCACCCACCCAGGTGCAAGGCCAGGAAAGCCAGTCTCAGCCCAGCCTCCTCCAGCTAACTCTGTTACTAGCCCCAAGCCTGCATCTATCAGTCTTGCATCCCCTAAAGTCTACCTTGTCCTTACCTCTGGCCATCTTTTCTTCACAGCTCTGTCTCAGCTCAGGTCCCAAACTTCTCTTGCAGGATTATGTAATATTATCCCCCAGGTTCCTGGCCCACCCCCTTCCATCCGTCTTCCACAGTGCTTTCAGAGTAATCTCTCTAAACTACAGATCCAATCCCGTCACTCTCCTCTGAAATCCATCAGTAGTTTCCACTCGCCATAACTCCTATCTCCCTTCAAAACTCAGTGAAACTCAATAGCCAGAGTATGGAAATAACCTAAGTGTCTGTTGACAGATGAATGGATAAAGAAAATGTGAAATGTGGTGTGTGTGTGTGTGTGTGTGTGTGTGTGTGTGTGTACACAAAGGGATATTATTCCATTTTAACAAAGAAGGAAATCCTGCCATTTGTGACAACAGGGATGAACTAAGTGAAATAAGCCAGACACAGAAAGACAAATACTGTGTGATCTCACTTATTATGCAGAATCTAAAAGAGTCAAATTCATAGAAACAGAGAGTAGAATAGTGGTCACCAGGGGTCAAGGGGTAGGGGAAGCAGTGGGATGTTGGTTAAAAGGTACAAACTTTTAGTTACGAGGTAAGTTCTGGAGACATAATGTGCAACGTGGTGACTATAACTAATTATGTATTGTATACTTGAAATGCACTAAGAGAGTAGATCTTGAGTATTCTCACCATACATACACAGACACACAAATGGAGCTACTCCGTGTGAGTTGATGAATATGTTAATTAGTTTGTGATAATCACTTCACAATGTATTTGTATACCAAATTATCCTGACATATACCTAGAATATACAGTATACTATATTTGATTCTCTAGTACCAAGAACAGGTGCTATACATGTTTGTTAGATAAACAAAATGACGGATGGATTGCAAAGCAGGAGAAAAGACCCCTCAAAACACTCAACAGAATAATAAGGAGAGAATCAAAGCCAGGATTTCCCAGGAGTCAAAAGAAGAAAGACCATGAACCCCCTAGAAAAAAATTCCTTTGTTAGGATCATCTCACATATGAGGGCATGTGAATATTGAGGAAAGACTCTGAGGGTTGCTTTCAAGTAGGAGACCTTGGCAAAAACAATTCCAACAAATAATACAAATGGAAGTAAAAGTGGGGAAGAGACCCAAACTATCATTATTAATTACTCTGTCACTTTAATTCACTATATTCTAGCACAAGCCAAACTAATTAGGTCTTATTTTGCAAACAAAATTTTCATGGCCTGCTACATGAAATTCTTCCCTAATAGGTAGCATCTGCTGCATTTATTTCATCCATTAATTTTGCAACCTTCTCCAAAACAAACATTAGGCTCATGTGATGGATCCAGACAGTAGAGATGAGCTATGCAGCCTGGGGGTGCACATGCAGTCATGGTCCCCAAGTCAGCCACGCTTCCTGGCGTGCCTTCCCAAAGAGTCTAGATGAGTGCTGGCCAACCAGCCCAGTCCCCGGTAGGCTGTGCCACAGTGCAAGAGAAGCTCTGACTGATATAAATGTCCAATTAGAGCTCGGGGACCCACTGCTATGGCAGCTGAAATGGGAAAAGCTCTTTTGGGAGACAGTTGACACTGACTTATATGGCCCCTCAGTGCAGCATCTGGACACAACAGGCCCTCAGGGTTAAATATTTATTGTGTGAAATAATCTGTAGCCATTGTATAAATTGCACATAATTGCAAATACCAAACTTATGAATGATATAACTTGCAAATTGATCTTTAAAAATACCTACGTAGTCCAGAGGAGGCAAGAGAGATGGTTGGAGGCTCAGTCCATGTCAGGTGAATAAGGCTTGACAACTTTTAGCCTTGATAAGTGAAAACACCAAGAATACTTCTTCACTGTCTTCAACACATCTCAAGGGCATTTTGGTGCAGATTAAGAGAATTATAAGAAATATACTGAGAAGATCCAAGGGGTCTTCCAAGGGGTCAACCATGACTAATGGGTGGAAGGTGCAGAAAGGCAGATATTAATTCAAAAAATAATTTCTCAGCAATCCTACCTGTTCAGAAATGAAGAGAGCTGCCTCGCGTGGTAGCGAGTCCCTTGTCACTGCCCCTCCAGTTCACTGGGGGAGTTTGGGAGCTGCAGAGAGGACTCCTGCACAAAGTGGAAGAGCTTGCATTTTATAGGTTCTTAGTAATGTTTCCAGGGATTGTGCCAAGCCTTTTACTATGTAGTATTTCATTCTAATCTCACAGAAAATCTGGCAGGTAGGTATCATTATGCCTACTTTATAAATGAGAACCCAGCAGCTCAGCTTGGCTAAATATGATCATAGACATACAGAGGCGGTAGGTGAGCGGTCTCTTCCCTGGGCTGGCTGATGCCGTGCTCTCACCAGAGCACCATATAGTCCCCAACTCTGAAAGCCTATGATTCTATGTACTTGAAACCCTGAAATGTGACCAGAAAACTAAAACAAAGAAGAAATATCTCCAGGGCCACAGTGACCAGAATTTTTTATTTCACATGTCGTGAAGTGCTTTTTGGAGTTTGGAGCTCTTAATTCTCTGAAGGCTCCAAGAAGGTACAAGAGCCTCCTCCCTTCCTGCCTACAGGCTCCTTCCCTTCCAGAACCTTCCTCCTTCCCCTCCCCAAGTATCCAGAATGCTGATGTGCCTCGGATAGAAAAGCTGTCATTGGTACCCTGCAGGCATCATTCTGGGTTCACTTCTCCAGGATATTGTACTTTAAGAGAGGTGGCTAGAGATGGCAACGTTTTGCCCAAAGGAATGAACCACAATGGTGGAATTTCTTGCACAGTGAGGAAGATTCTTTCATAGAGGAGACTTTCTAGCACCCCCAATCATACTGTAGAGGGCACCACTGAGCCTCCCTGTGGCAAAGCTAGTCCTGCTCTCTTAAGTAATATCAACACAGGCACTTTTCAGCAGTTATTTTTCTGGAATATCCACAGATTCATTGACTTGTGCTTTGGAAGAAGATTTACAGGTCCTCTTCTGTAAAGAGAGGTCTGTTAAGTGACTTGAATAAGACAGAGCATCACTTCCTTGATCCTTGCAGAAACAGGATGAGAGGTCCCAAGATTCTGACTCACCATCCAATGCCTTGACCCTGAGCAACCCGGCCCTGTCCCAGTCCTAGAGTGTGTTGGCGCTCTTCTGTTCTCCCTCCATTGCTTTTGATTTTGCACACCCTGAGTCATCTCTGAAGACTCCACGCGACCAGCTGGGTGGCCAGCATCCAGCTCTGTGTCGCTTGCCTTGATCGATGTGTGGCCTCTTCAGCGTCTGCTCAGGGCGCCTGTCTCCCCACCCTGCAGATGGCCAGCAGTGACTCCCATCTTCCTTTACCTGTCTTCAGCACTTGGCCCATTAGGCTGTTACCGGCAAAGCTGTGCTTTTCTCATAATGGATCTGTCTGATTGTGTAACTGTATTTGCTTACTTCTGACAGCATTTTCAGCCTTGTGCAACCTCCAAACAGATGAATAATTTTCGCTTGTACATTTCAATGAGCTTGGGGAACATGCAGGGTTCAGAGGTACGGCTAGAAATATTTCCAGAAGGATGAGTCAAATAATGTGACTGGGAAGGAGAAGAAAGGGTCCTGCCATGCCTCTCCTGTGAGCCAACGGTTCTGATGTACACTTCAGGGTCACTGTTTCCAGTGTGCAAATCCTTGGCTGTCGAAATGAAACGTCCGCCTCTTTGTTCTGCCTCCCACTTCCTCCTCCTTCTCTTCCTCCCACTCCTCTCTCCTCCACTTCCCCCCGTCCGTGAAAACATTGCCTAATGTTCATAGATAACTCACTAAGCCTAGCGTCATCTATTAGGAGATTCCCTTTCGGCTTTCAGAATCCCATGCATTTGCCAGCAGTGTGATTGCTTTATAAGTCAACACGACTGTCCCCTTCCCCGAGGGGACTCTTTGCATTTCTTTCTCAAATTCCACTATGTGTCTCCTACAAACGTAACAGTTCTTTCAATAGAATCTCATGACTATAAGGGTGCCTTTAAAGAATGCAAGATTTCAAAAATATTCAACAAAACTATTCTCAATACACCTCTCACAACAATACCATCCCCGAGTGTGGTCCAAAATAAATCGAGCATTTGCCTGTACAACAGCTTCAAGATGTTCGGAAGGTGTCAAAAATGGCAGAAGGACCTGACACTCAACAAAGCATTCAATTAGCCAAACCCACAACCTCCAGGGCTTTAAGAACACATAAACTGCACAAATTGAGGTGAAGAGTTTGATTGACTTTGACTCCAAAGGCGCTGATGGCGGGCAGGAGCACTTCCCAGACACAATTACACACAGGCAGCTCTAAGTAGTAGTAGTCAGCCCTGGTGCAGCACTTTGCATGGAGTGGTGATTTGCATCATCCAAGTGCTTTGCAGAGCTTTAGCAAAAAGACTCTGAGTGTGAACAAACAATAGAGACTGCACTTGGAACAAGCTAAACAGAGTTCACCTTCCCATGGGGAGCAGGGAATGTTGGCTTTAGGACCGGATCTGCCCCCTGCTCCTGGTGCCATGGCAGCCTCTTGTACGAGGACTTCCAGCCTTGATGGAGCACCAGTTCGGCCACCTGAATGGAAGGCAGGAGCTCTTTGACAGCCAAGACACCCTAAGGTCTTCCTATTTTTATGCCACCCATTGTCTTTCCTCTTTCTCCTCCCATCTCTCTGGCTACTCTTCCTGAGGCCCCTCCCCGGACTCCTCCTCTCTGCCCAGCCTTCGCCTGGTCGTGTTTTCCAGCCTTGTCTTTGTCCCACTGTTTTCTTCATTCTTTATACCCTTGTTGGACAAGTTTGTCCATTCTCTTGGCTTCAACCCATGTACTGAGGGCTCCCAAATCCACAGCCCCAAATAAGGGCTCTCCTCTCCCCACTTCTTCAGTGTTCTAGGAGCTGTTCTACCCCGCACATCCTGATTTCCTGTTGCTTTAGGGCCCTTCTGTCAGAATACCCCCACCATTCCTTCAATCTCTGACCTTGAAATTTTGCCTACTCCGGAAGGCAGCATGATGAGGTGAAAAGTGCACGGACCCTGAAGCTTAGCAGGGTTTAAGTTCTCACTCTACCATTTAGGAACTGAGTGTCTGGATCACATTTCTCCACCTCGACAATGAGACCAAAGCTGCAGGGCTATGATGAGGGTTAAATAAGGTAACACAGGTGAAGGGTTCTGTATAGGGCTTCACTCATAATCAGTCCTACACAGGTGGTACTGATGTAATAGTAATAAGAACAACAACAGCAGCAACAGTGAAAACAGATAATAGCTGGAAATCTCCATGCCCCTCCCATAGCATCCTCCTGCACCCTCAACCCCAGTGGGGCAGAGGCTGCCAACCATTCCCATGGCCTCTGCATCCTCTTGTTCTCGTCCCTCCCTGGTCCCTCGTCACCACATCTGTGCTCTAATTAGAGTAAATCTCTTTGCCTATCCCCAATGAACTGCCAATATGAAGCAGGAAGTTCTATTAATAGTCAAAAACATAAGATTTTCCACAGGCAACAGACCTATTTCCCTACTGACTTCTCACAAAGCTCATTTCTGAAAAAACCTCTAGTCTCAGCCTCTTGGGTAGATGGCAACAGCCACACTAGCTCAATGGCCCTGGGGATGGCTGTTCAAGTCTTCAGGAGAGCCCAAAAGAAACAGGAAACAGCAGGACTGAAGACAGCAGAGATGCCCCAGTAGACTGCACATTCTGTCCTCGACTATGGAGCCAAGAGCTCTGACGTGAGAATGGTTGTCCACCTGACAGCAAGCTCAGAGGGTCAGAATGTCCTCTGAGCACCCTGATTTCCCTTAGAAACACAATAGAGATGTCAATTGTGACCTTACGAAAGCATTTTTGGGTCTCTGTTTTCTCCGTTTGAAGGTTTTTTTACTTCATAATTTTTAAACTCCTTGGATGAAATAAATTTGTTTTCTTTTTTAACCTTCATCAACTTATCTTCCTCAGCTTCAGGTAACTCCCACTTTCATTCCAGATTCCATAATCTGGTGAACACAGACATATTCATGCCATCCGCGCCCTTCATGCTGCCACAGAGACTTCATCTTTCCAGTCAGAAGAGCCTCTGCCCCAAGAAAGCACCGTAGTCCTAATTTAAATGGAGCTTAGCACAGCAACAACTGGAGCTAATCGACTTCACAAGATGGCACCAGACTCTGAAGACATCTCCTCAAACTGTGCTCCCAGCCCTTTTCTCTTCTTGGTACACATAGAAAACCATATCTTTTGCATGGCTCTCTAGGGTAAACAGAAGAATCTTCTCACAGCTGGAGGTAACTAGGCCACAACTCTGGAGGGCCCTGGGACCTGCCCGGCTGCCCCGAGAATTAAGGGGATCAGTATCTCAGACACACCTGTAATCCATTTGTAGCAATTTGACATGTCCTGGCACCCCGTTGAGGAGCTTTACCTAAAAAATTGTCTTATTGCCTGAGAGACCAATAGAATGCTCATTCCATTAAATAAGATCTTCTCTTCAGAAAGTCCCAAGTCTATTTTTCACCTCAGTGTTAGCTTCTCTGAAATATGTTTCTCATTCAGTAGTTAGTGCTTTGTCATGCTCAGCAAGGAGGATGACCTGGTGGTCACAGTAAAGAATCAGGAACCATGCGGATTCTAAATTTATGATTCAGCAGCCACAGCTTCTGACTCGCTCACATTAGATGACCTGTGGAAAACCACCGGACTTTGACAGGCCCTAATCAGACGAGCCGGAAAATGATATCAGAATAGGTTTCCACTGGAAACCAAACACTATGTGAAAATTGAGACTTCCTGAGCAGATAAATTAAAAGCAAGCTGTACAGGAGTAGCATGACAAAAGCCATATGTTCAACTTTAGCAGATGCAAGACAGAAAATAACCATAGCTTATAATATCACACAGTGTCACAGTCTTGCACACCTTTAAACTGCTGGGCTATGTCAACAAAGTCACCTGGCCACTGTCCTTTCTGTGTCAGAATTATATTAAGTTGTAAAGTCCCTGGGCTCTGAAACCAGGCAGACATGAGGTGGGAGCCTGGCTCTAATACAGCTTAGCTATGTGATATTGGGCATGTTACTCTATTTCTTTGGTTCTCAGCTGTCTTCTCCATAAAATGGGGATATATGTATCCTCATAATTATCTCCACAGATACAAAAAAATGTGACAAAAATTCAGCAATGATTCTTGACTTTTAAAAAGTCACCAATAAAAAAGGAAAAGATGCTGCTTCTTTAATAAAACCTCAAGGAATAAACACTAGATGCCATCTCTCAGAAGCCAAGAGTATAACAGGGATGCCCCATCACCACCATGGTTTCACACTATACCAAAAACATCAGCAGAAAAAAATTAGAGATCTAAAATTCGGAAGGGAGAAGCTCCACTTTCAGGTGAACATGGAGTAGATGCACTTCTCTTGTTTAAATGTTTCTCACTCCTGCTGGAACGTTTCTCTTATGCCTCCTCCTAAAAACCCTAGGCATCATGTATAACACAAACATAAGAACTTGGAAAGTGAGGGAGAAAAATGCAGACTGGCAAGGGACCTTGCAACTCAAGAAACAACATGCTGTCGAGTTCCCTGGGTTTTCCTTTTGCCTCATATATCCCAGATTGAGTGTTGGAGAAGTCAGCAACCCAGAAACACCAATCAGAACAGACAAAAATAAATCCCAAGGAAAGCCAGTCTCTCTAGCTAAAGGAACAAGAAAGGGACAACCTAGCAAGACAACTCACTGACATAGAGAAACATCATGGAAAAAATGGCTATACCTCCACCACCATCAGCAAAAACTGAGTGGCGAGCCCAGACTTTCACCTTCACCTGGCTGTGACATGGAGCCTGACCCACCCACCACATGTCCTCCCTACCACCAGTGTGGTATCAGAGAAGAACAAGTGGGAATCTAGGATTTTCTTGCACGCCCAGCTGTAATATGCCCTCTCCCCATGGAGTCAGTGAAGCCATGAGAGAATTCTGAATTTCTACCCCCAACAAATGGTAATGAGCTGCCTTTTCTCCATCCTGCCTGTATCAGGAAGCCTCATGGAGAGTCAGGACATTTACACCACCCAGTGATAACAAGGACTCCTCAACTTTGGATGTGAGTAGAGGCCACATGGGGAGCAGTAACAGGGCACCTCTCCCATCCCAAGTAGGGTAATATAAACAAAAGCTTAAGAGGAACCTGAATTTCTACTCCTACCTAAAGAGTAGGTATCCTTTCCCCATCCCTCCCCACCCTCTATCCTATCCCCCTACCAGTTAGGCTGAGTGGGGAGCTAGGACCCATCTGACAATAATGAGGCAGGACACTCATTTCTCTTCTAGAGTGATGTTAGACTAGGCTCGCTAAAGCAGAGTTCACTACAATCCAGGGCCTTATAACATGATATCTTTCCTTTAGCAACTATTACTGTGGCGTTCTCATGGAGATGTTCTATTTCTCTCATTTATTCTACATTTATTAACTGGAATTTTTCTGCTTACTCTTTTTTCTTACCCATATATTAATAGCCCATTGTAAATCTGAAACCTACTGTATACAAATAGTCCCCTTTTGATAGACACTTAAGTTGTTTATGCCATCATAGATGATGGAATAAATTAATTTTATCCTTATATACTTCAGAATTTGTAGTTCACACTTGTAGATGTACATCTCTAGCATTTATCTTATATCTACAACTGGAGATGCTGACATAGTAACAAATGCATTTGTAATTTTGTTGTGTAATTGCCAAGTTTCCCTCCATAAGGACACAGCATTTCAAACTCCAGCCAACAATGTGTACCAGTTGTACCAGAACCTTGCCAGAGTGTGCTTGGTCATTTTGGATTTTTGCCAATCTGACAGGAGAAAATGGTAGTTAGCATAGTTTTTATTTTCATTTGTCTTACTATGAGCAAGGCTCAGCATCTTTTTATATATTTAAGAGAAATTTGTATTTATTTTTCTGTGAAATTTATGTTCTTTTTTGGTCATTTATCTATTAGATTGTTGGCTTTTTATCTCAATTTCATGAAGATTTTTATGTATTAAAAAGAATAAAATTTTGTTTACGATTTTAAATGCATTGTTTTTACAGTTTGCCATCTGTCTTTTAACTTCGCTTATGCTAGTTTTTATTTATTTATTTATCTATGGGCTATGAAAAGTTGTGTTTTAATAATGAGTTGAATTTATCAAACTCTTTTTTTCAGTTTCTGAATTTTGCATCATATTAGAAAGATCATCTCCTCTCCTCAGTCATAATGGAATTCTCTCATGTTTTCTTATCATACTTTCATGATTCATTCCTTATTTATTTGTTTCATTTCACACTTAAATGATTTATTTAGAGGTGGCTAAAGATATTAAATGGTCTTAGACTTTGATATATTTTTCTTTTATTTATTTATTTTCTTAAAACTAGCAGATAAAAATTGTATATATTTATGGTATAAAACATATTTTGCAATATGAATACATTGTGGAGTGCCTCTGTCAAGCTAACATATTGCCTCACATACTTCTCTTTTTTTCTGGTGAAAACAGTAAAAATCTACTCCCTCTTAGCAATTTTCAAGTGTACAAAACATCGTTATTAACTACAGTCATTATGTTGCACAATAGATCTCTTGAACTATTCCTCCCATTTAACTGAACTTTTGTATCCTTTAACCAACATTTCCCCGATACTCCTCCACCCACCCTCAGACCCTGTAAGCCCCATTCTCTCTGCTTCCATGAGTTTCACATTTTAGATTCTGCATATAAGTGAGATCATGTGATATTGTCTTTTTGTGCCTGGCTTATTTCACTTGATATAATATCCTCTAGGTTTATTCATGTTGTGGCAAATGGCAATATTGCCTTCTTTATAAAGCTGAATAGTATTACACTTTGCATGTATACTGTACTCCACATTTTCTTTTCTTTCCCATTTCATCATCTCTAAAATCAAGATGAGCCTTACTCTTGAAAGTGTCTGATAATTAGTGTCAGCCAGGCAATGATCTTATGTAATAACCTTTGTTTGCATATGGAAAGGCATTATAATTACTCATGGTGGCATCACTGGACCACAAGTCCTCAGTGTGTCAGGCAGCACACCAATTAAGGAATATTAAAACAAGGAATATGAGAACTGGTTGTTTTCTAAAAACTTTTCATTGACACTATCTGGTAAGATCAAGAAAAAATCAGCAATAAAACTTGCAAAATTGCTATCAGCAACTTGGAATAAAATCCTATATGGGATTACTGGAAAATAAGTCCAATAGTATCACACTCTTTAAAATACTATATTATCAGCAGTCTCAATGGACTCTGAATGTGAGAAGAAGTTTAAAGAATACCTTAGTCAACTTATTTCACTTACATTTTCTTTGTTATGTATGCACAAGTGTGATTTGGGATTTAAAAATAAACATGTCTAAATGCATCTGATATAATTCTTTCTGAAAATATGAAATAATTATTCTAAGTGTTAACAAACATTTCATTATAGAATTTTGGAGTGTTTCCTTTTTCTTAACGATACAAAAATTAATGGTGTACTTACAACCAATGTCATCTTAGACTCAGTTTAATATAGCATTAAGTCCAAAAGAAGACAATAAAAAGAAATATAGAATATTAAAGAATCATTTAAAAAGTCAGACAAATAACATAGTGCAAGGTCCAAAAATATTAGTCACCTACAATAATTGTAAATATTTCAAGTGATCAAGTTAAAAGCTACAGATTATCAGACTATCAATGTATTATTTACAACAGGCAGAACAAGATGCAATGATACAAAACAATTAAAAATAAACAGATGAGAAAAGATATTCAGGCAAATAATATCCAAATAAGAGAAGAGGCCTGCCCGCCCACCACAATTGCTGGTGGTGCTCAAACATGCCATACAGAGGCCTAGGGATTGAACCCCCCCACCTGCTATTGCCAACACCCACACACACCATCAAGGGGCCTGATGACAGGCCTGCATCACCACCACCAATGTCCCTGCATGCTATCTGGGGACCTGGGGATCAATCCTTCCCACCTACTACAACCAATGCCTATATGCAGCATTGGAGAACCTGAGGACAGGCCTGCCCTGCCTCACCACCACACCTGTGCATGTTATCCAAGGACCTGGGGGTTGACCCACCCCGCCCACCACTTGCTGGGGCTTGAGAACAGGTCCATCCCATCCATGACCACTGCTTACATGCACCTCCTCAGGACCTAGGCATTGGCCTACCCATCCTACCACCACCACTGCCACTGACACCCACATACACATATCACCTAGAGGCCTAGGGACTGTCCTGCCCAGCTTCCTTCTGCAACTGCTGGCACCCATACATGCTGTCCTGAGGCCCAAGGATTAGCCTGCTACTGCTACTGCCACCACCAATGCCACACACATGGCTCGGGGGCCCAAGGACCTGCCCAACTGCCACTACTATCACCCAAGCGAGTGACCTGAAGGCCCAAGGATTGGTTCACCTGGACCCACTACCAACAGTGCCTGTGTTTGTCACCAAGGTACCCAAGAACCAGCAAACTTGGCCTGTAGTCACCATTACTAATATCTAAGAACTGACCCACTGGGCATCGCCATCCCCAGCAAATCACAGCCTTCCCTAACAAACACAGCCTTAGCCGCTGAGGAACTCACAGACACCACCAATGTGGATTACAGCCAAAAAAATCATACAGACACTACACTACTGTGCCCACACAGAATCAAAGCCGAAGAGCCCTACCCAACTAACACTATAGATACATCTACAGGAAAAACTTTTACCTATGAAAACAAATCCATAAGAGTGGAAGAAATGACTATTACACCAGATGCACAGGTATCAATATAAGGACACAAGAAACATGAAAAAGCAAGAAAACATGGTACTTCCAAAGGAATACAATAATTATTCAGTACCAGATTGCAACAAAAAGGAAATCTATGAAATGCCTAAAAAAGAATTCAAAATAATAATATCAAAGAAACTCAGTGAGATACAATAGAACACAGATAAACAATATGGAAAACCATGAAAACAATTCATTATCTGAATGAATATTCAACGAGGAGGTACATATCATTTAAAAAGAACTAAACAGAAACCCTGGAAGTAAGGAATGCAATGCATGAAATAAAAAACGCAGTCAAGAGCTTCAACAATATACTATATCAATGAGAAAAAGAAATTCTTAACTTTAAGTTCTTTTAAAATAATCCAGTCATACAAAAAAAAGACAAAAGAATACAGAAAGTGACATTGGGGACATCATAAAGCAACTAAATATTCAAATTTAGGGGCTTCTAGAAGAGATGAACAAAGGCATAGAAAACCTATTTAACAAAATAATAGCTGAAAATGTCTAAAGTCTTGCAAGAGATATAAATATCCAGGTACAAGAAGCTCAAAGATTACCAAATAGATTCAGGCCAGATAGATCTTCTCCAACACATATTACAGTCTGACTGTCAAAACTCAAAGACAAAGAGAGGATTCTAAAAACAGCAAGAGAAAAGCATTAAGTCACATATAAGGCAATTCCTATCAGAGTAACAGCGGATTTATTAGCAGAAACCTTACAAAGGCCAGGAGAGAATGGGATAATATATTCAAACTGCTGAAAGAAAAAATAAAAAACTGTCAGCCAAGGACACTATACCCAGCAAAGCTATTCTTCAAAAATGAAGGAGCAATAAAGTCTTTCCCAGACAAGCAAAAACTGAGGGAATTCATTATCACTAGACAGGTCCTACAAGAAATGCTTAAGGGAGTCCTACATTTTGAAGCAAATGGATGATATCTATTATCATTAAAGCAAAAGTATAAAACTCACTGGTAGGGTGGATTCACAAAGGAGAAAGAGAAAGGAGTCAAACATTACCAGTATTAAAAAAACCCCACCAAATTATAAAGGTAAACAATCCAAGAGGAAGAAAGAAACAAAAAGATACAAAACAATCGAAAAACAGTTAACAAAATGACAATAGTAAGTCTTCACCTATCAATAACAACCTTGAATGTAAATGATTTAAATTCCCCAATTAAAAGATATAGACTGGCTGAATGGATTTAAAAAAAAAAAATACCCAACTATATGTTCCCTACAAGAAATTCACTTCACCTATAAAGACACACATAGACTGAAAGTACAGGAATGGAAAAAAATATTCCAGGCAAACAGAAGCCAAAAGTGTGTAGGAGAACCTATACTTAACATCAGAAAAAAATAGACTTTAAGTCAAAAAGCATACAGAGAGACAAAGACGGTCATTATATAATGATAAAGAAATCGATTTATCAAGAGTATATAACAATTGTAAATATATATGCACTTAACAATGGAGCACTCAAATACACAAAGCAAATATTATCAGAGCTAAAGATATAGATAGATCCCAATACAATAATAGCTGGAAACTTCAACACCCCACTTTCAGCATTGGAGAGATCATCTGGACAGAAAAGCAACAAAAAAAAAAAATCAGACTTAATCTGAATCACAAAATAAATTGTCCTAACAGACATTTACAGAACATTATATCCAATAGCTGCAGAATACATATTCTTCTCATAAGCACATGAAACATTCTCCAGGATAGACCATATGTTAGGTCAGAAAACAATTCTCAACAAATTTGAAAAATTGAAATCATATCAAATATCTTCTCAGATCAATCTTTTAGATTGATTTCTAAAACCAGATATCAATAATGAAAAACTTTGAACACTGTTCAAATACATGGAAATTAAATGACATGCTCTTGGATGACCACTGAATCGAGGAAGAAATTAAGATGGAAATCCAAAAAAATTCTGAAACAAATGAAAGTGGAAACACAACATGCCAAATCATAAGGGATACAGTAAAATCAGAGCTAAGAGGAAAGTTTACAGCAATAAATGCCTACATCGAAAAAGTAGAAAGACTTCAAATAAACAACCGAACAATGTATCTCAAGAGACTGGAAAAGCAAGAACAAACTAAATCCAAAATTAGTAGAAGGAAAGAAATAACAAGGATCAGAGTAAAACTAAACAAAATAAAGACTAAAAAACGCAAAGGTTCAATGAAACAAAAAGTTGGATTTCTATAAATATTAATATAAACAAAAGCAATAAACTGCTGGCCAGAAAAATCAAGAAAAAAAGAGAGAAGACCAAAATAAGCAAAATCAGAAATGAAAAAGGAGACATTACAACTGATACCACAGAAATAAAAGGATCATTAGAAACCATTATGAACAACTATACACCAACAAATTGGAAAACCTAGAGGAAATGGATAAATTCCTGGACGCGTACAACCTACCAGAGTTGAACTAGGAAGAAACAGAAAATCTAAACAGACCAATAACTAATAACAAGATTGAATCTGTAATAAAAAGTCTCCCACCAAAGCAAAGCCCAGGACCAGATGGCTTCACTGCATCATGCAAACTTCCCATCTGCTGCACACGGAGCATTAAGAGACGAGATGCTCACACAGGGGCTTTCCATTGCCTCTGCCTGGAGGTGCCACGTGTTCACTTTTGCTTACACTTCATTGACCAGAACCAATCATGTGGCCTCACCTAACTGCAGGGGGGATGGATGTATTGGAGGCTAATGGAATATTTGGTGAGCCCTGCTGTCCTCTTTAGAATCCAATGGCAATATCATAAAGGCATTGAAATAAAAACTTTACCAAAATTTTGTGTACACAAATTTTGTATAACTGGTTTTGTTTATCACCTCAATTCAGTGGGTGTATAAATACCAAATAGCTGTATTTTCTTCTTATCACTGATTTCAACTGTGATCTACTGAGCTTTGTCTTCTTGTCCCTTAACCACATCTCCAGCAGATCCCATGGCTTTCCCGTCGTTCTCATTTGCCATCAGGCAAGTCCCATGGAGGGCAGCGTAAGACTGCCTTCTGATATCCAACGCATGTTTTGTTACTTCTCTTCCTCCAGTGCAGTCTGGGCTTGTGCTTCGGGACTTCGAATGGCAGGAGTGGAGGTGGCTTTGGCTTTCACCTTTCCTCTCACCCTTGCACTCTGCTGGGGAGGGCAATCATGGTCTGGTTCTGGGATAGCTCCTCCCTTGCTTTGCATGGGCTGGGCTGGGAGAGGGAGTAGGAAAGAGTTAACTTCCCACTGTTGTAGTCTCATCTCTATGGGTTCTGTCTTTTTCTGTTGCTAACTCTGATTAGTTGTGATACCTCTGTGTTTCTGGAAGACAGCAGAGCAGGGCATCACTGCAATCGCACAAAGACAAAGACCCTGACCCACAGATCTCTCTCTCGCCCTCCTCAGTCCTCTGCTTATGGAGTTTGGGAGTAGGTAGGTGACAGTGTTAGTGATGAAAGTAAAGAATGGTTTTTCCAACTCTTGGTAAGTTCTGGCCAGGGAGGAAATAGTGAGTAGGCAGGGATCCAACTCTGTTTATTGACAACTGTCTCTAGAACATATAGTCTGTGTTGCCCAGTGGTTTTGGCTGTGGGTCCCAGAGTCAGCTCCAGGGTCATGGATAAAACCCAGTAACACATGTACCCAAAACTCAAAGGGTAACATCATCTTCCTCCAAGGAGCTGAATCCGGAGAGGCACATTTTCTAACACATGGGTGGGGAGTGTGGGAGTGCAGGGTGCACAGTCTGTGCCGCCGTGCAGGGCCTGGTGCTCTGGGGCAGACTCCCCCGGGGGTTCAGTGCCCTGCAGCTGCCATTTTGAAGTTCTTGATAGTTTTACCTTTGAATTTCTCTTTTGGCAGTGTTAAGAGATGAGTTGTGTACCCTCCAACCCCCAAGTTCATATATTGAAGTCCTCACTCCCAGTCCCTCAGAATGTGAGCATATTTGGAAACAGGGTCACTGCAGATGCAGTTATAATAGTTAAATTAAAATGAGGTCATACTGGAATCAGGTGGAGCCTAATACCATACAACTGATGTCCCTATGAAAAGGGGAAATTTGGACACAGAGATAGACATATACAGGAATAAGATGTGCAGCCACTGGGAGAATGCCACCTATAAGCTGAAGAGTGTCTGAGACCACCAGAAGCTAGGAGGGACGTTGGAACAGATTCTCCCTCACAGCCCTCAGAAGGAATTGACCCTGCTGAGATCTTGATCTCAGACATCTAATCTCCAGAATTATGAGTCAATAAATTTCTATTGTTAAAAAGACACCTTTACTCAAATGTATATAGCAGCACAATTCACAATTGCAAAGATGTGGAATTTGCCCAAGTGCCCATCAATACATGAATGGATTAATAAAATGTGGTATATGTATACCATGGAGTACTACTCAGCCATAAAGAAAATGGTGAAATAATACCTCTTGTACGAACCTGGATGGAACCAGAGACCATTCTTCTAAGTGAAGTATCACAAGAATGGAAAACAAACACCACATGTACTCACTGTTAAATCGGGACTAATCATCAACATTTACGTGCACATATGGAAATATCATTCATCGGAAACCAAGCGGGTGGGAGGGGGAGGAGAGGAAGGGTAAATTCACACCTAAATGGGTGCAGTGCACACTATCTGGGGGTTGGGCACACTTGTGGCTTTGACTCAAATGGTACAAGGGCAATTTATATAACCAAAACATTTGTACCCCCATAATAGTCTGAAATAAAAAATAAATAAATAAATAAACTTCCGTTGTTTAAGCCACCTGGTCCATGGTACTCTGTTAATGTAGTCCTGGGAAACTAATAGTAAATGATGGCCAGTGGGACAGTGGCTCCTGCACCTGAGGCTTGGAGTCTCGGTTTATGTGTTTTCCTTTCCTAACTCCCCAGGTGGCTTCTTGGCTGCCACCCTCATCCCCGCTCAGTGGCGCCCACCCGCTCCTCCCCATGCGGAAGTGTGGGGAGGCTCGGGGAGCATGCACGCCTCGCTTGCTGAGTCACAGGGCCCACACTAGATGCCCGTGAGGGTCTGCACTTGCCCTGCAAGTATTCTTATGCCCCAGGAAGAGAGAAATTAAATTGCAAATTAGAAACACCATGATAGGTTTAAAGAAAGATCATGAAATGAGGAAAAAGCTCTTTTCTACTTTTTGAACAAGGGGCCCTACATTTTCACTTTGCACAGCGCCCCACAAATGATGTAGCCAGCTTTGTGGGAGAGAATAATGAAGTCTCAACACACTTAGGGAGGCAAAAGCAAAACGGTAACATGGAGAGAGGAACACTGACAGCTCTGAAGCCCCTGGTTCCAGCTGCTCCTGAAGCTCAAGCACAGGGGCTGTGGCTTCTCTGGGACATATCAGGATCCTTATGATGTAGTCCCTCATTTATTTAAGAAATTTTGAATACATTGTTCCATAGCCTATAACCAAAAAAAAATTCTAGCCAATAATAGCACAGTTGCATTTTTGTGAATTTGAATTTTTAAAATTTGAAATAGCACAAAAATTTTAAAAATAACAATAAAATTTAATTTTGTACATACATTTTGAAACAATATAAAGCCTCCAAATTTTCTGAAAATTAAATTCCTCTGGGATCACAGTATTTCTAAGCTACCTGGCTGAAGGAATTGGGAACTGGGTTTCACATTAACATAACACATTAAAACCATTTTGTCTATTAAGTGGAACAATCCACCATCTTTTAACAATATCTGATAAATCGTGCTATTGTATTTCCTCCCACAACTTGTGTGGGTTATTTAACATTTACTATTATTATAACTCAAAATCTTTTTTATGTCTTAGAGTAGTATCATCCCAGCATTCGTTATTGATAATAATGCTAGCAGCAATAATACTTTGGAACAGAAATGAGATGTAATAACATCCTATGAAAAAAACCAGACAACTACCACTCTACACTGAAACTTTAATTTAGCAGGCAACCTTGTGAGAATGCCTACAGAGACTGTTAGAAAAATAAAAGCAGCATTAAAGCAGTTGCACCTTTTAAGTTCACCAAAAAAAATAGTTGCGTAAATCCAAAGATAATGGAAATTTTGCTGTTGACATGGTTGCCCAGGAATGGCAACCAATATGCCTGAAACTCCAAACATTGCAATTTACACACTTCAAGAATGCATTCTCTCCATTTTATATACTTTAACAATTTTAGTTATCAAAGAGTAATTTATAGGGAAATTAGTCTTGTGTTATGTAAGATCTGAATTAGGCAAGGCCTTCAGAAATGTGCCCTCATGCACAGAATGGTCACTTTGAACTGCCTCCTTCTTGGCTTGGGAGCCCAAGCATAAGCCACGCCAGGAGAGTGGGTCTGGGACAGGCTCTCTAGCTTCATGGCTTGTCATCAAAGCCTGTCGAAGGGCAGCTCCCCATCACCAGCCTCACAAAGGCCATGCTGGGAAAACATCCTCCCAGCAGCTGAGCGGTGGCCAACATGAGTATCCCCATCTCACACCACAACAGGCCAGTGTAGTCCGGACACCTGGCTCTGGCATCCTCATACCTCACTGAGGGTGCTCCGAGTCCATGTCTGAGGCAAGGCCAGCCCAGCAAGGTCCTCCTGGTTCCCTCCTTGTCACGTGAAAGCATAAATTTTATCACATGAAAAACCTCTTGGGAGAAACACATTTTCCCCCTACAATGAGCAGATGCCACACAGATTTGGTATATCATTTGTAAATGATTTCAAAGTTTATTTGTCTACTCCAAGGAGATTACTGGAATCTCCAACTGCATTTTAATGTAATTGTTTCCATGCCACATAGGAAGTCTTGGCAGCGACGGCAATCACCTCTGATGTACGGTTAGATGGCTGAGAACCTGCATCCCTGCTGAGCACAGCCTCTGAATTAGGGCCACTACTCCTCGAGCCTTTGTACTTTCACTGTGACTCCATTCAACAAAAGCTCACTGAGTCCACTGGCTGCCAAGCAAGGACTCAGTCTGTAGCAGAAACAGAATACATAATGAGACACGGGCCTCGTCCTCAGCAAGCTGATGTTCTAGTGCTTTGATTTTCATATTTTTGTGGCTGGGGGATTCTATCTTCAAATGCCTCTTAACATAACCATGCACAGATTGCTATATAAAACAGCAAAATGTACAATTGTTGTTGAAATGAGGGAGACGGAGTTCTAGTAATCCCCTCCCTCACCCCCTAAACTCCCCCCATGGAGGCAGGACCTCCAAAAGACCCCCTCTGTAAGAACAGCGTGCAAATCCAGTGCTCATAAATTTTAAATGACTCCCAAAAGATGCAAAAGCATGGTGAGCTTGACAAAAATCAAATGCCCAAAAAAAGTTGAAGCAAAGATCAATTAATTAATTAAATGAATGCCTGAGAAACTTATACAGCTTTGGGAACATTAAGGTAGCCTGATGAGGAGCGTCACCAGGAGGACCAAAAGAATCCTTTCCTTTCTGTTTGGTCAGGGTTCTCATGAAGAATTTTGCAGCAAAGATGCCTTTTTTCTCAGAAAAGGAAAATGGGAGCGGACAGTGTTCTTTTACTCTCCCTCGTCCTACTGAGCCGTCCCCTGGTACCACATCTATACTTACTCCCTGGGTGATCTCACCCTGCCCCCCGGGTTTAGTGCCATCTGCATGCTGATGGCTGCACTCCCAGCCTTTCCCTCTCCCCAGGGTTCCAGGTGCACGTATCTAAGTGCCTACCTGGGATCGCCACTTTGTCCTTGTTATCTAACAGAGACAGTAAACTTAGCACATCCAACAGAGAATTCTGGATTTTCTTCCCCCTTCCCTCTCCCAATCTTCCCCTTCTCATTAAAGGACAGCACTGTCCACCCAGTTGTTCAAATCCTGAGCCCTCCTGCCATCCTCGATTCCCCTCCCCAAGCCCAATCCATCAGCCAATCCTGCTGGCCCTGCCCCCGGTTAGGGCCCAAACCTATCCACACTCACACTTTGCCCAGGGGTCCAGCCACCATCATCCTCACCTGCACACTGCCTCCTCTCCTGCATCCACTCTTGCCTATCTGCAGTCTGTTCCCTTCACTACAGCCAGAATGACTTTGATAAAACAAATGTCGGTGTCCTAAAAACACCAGTGAGTTCTCGCCGCTCACACTCCCCCTCCAACCTCGATGCACCCCCGCTCCCCTGAACTGAGTGGGCTGCAGCCACACTTCCTGCCTCTTTCTTTCTCAAACACGCAGAGCTCATTCCTGCTGCAAGGCCATGGCACCAGCTGCTCCGTCTGCTTGGCACGCTCTTCCGACGTATCTGTGCACGGCTGACTCCTTGGCACGTAGGTCTCAGCTTCAAGGCGGCCTAGCTGGAGATGCTTTCTCTGACCACCTCTCAGTTAGTCTCGCAGAAATCACCTCATTTTACATTAAACACAGCACTGACCACATCCAATGTTTTCTTTCCTTGATTTGTGCACTGTGTGTCTCCTCTTGCTATTAGTGGGATATAAGTTCCATGAGGGCAGAGAACTCTTCCAACTCTTGGTCACTGCTGTCAACCCAATGCTCAGAGCTGAGCCTGGCCCATCAGAGACAATTAATAAACATTCACAGAGTAAACAGATGAGAGAATAATAAAACACCTCCTGTTCCTTTGGTGAACTGTTGATCCCCAAGTCCTTGTAATTACAGTGGAACCATCAATCAGAATAACCAACAACCTTGGCCATGGCGATGGGTCTGAGATCTTGGCACATGAATCAAGCAAGGCAAATGAGAGTCCCCCAGAGAACTGTGTATGTGGACACCAACAAAAAGAAATTTCCTCTGGGCTGGGATGATATACATCTGCAGCCATCTGAGGCCATGTCCTTCTCCCCAGTCTACAGAGGGACAACAACATCGTCAATGGCAAGCCTCACATGGTGCTTACAGGGGGCCAGGCACTGTCTAAAGGTTTATGCACATTCACTAATGTCTGCCTCACAACAACCCACGGCAGGATTCCTATTATTGTCATGGTGTTTCTTTAGATGACAAAACCGATGCCCAAAGAGGCTAATTGACTTGCTCACAGTCACACAGCAGTCTGGCTCCCCTTGGGCTGTGCTGTTAACCACTGTGCCCTACTGCCTCTCAATAACAGGGAAGCAGGAGGCCAACCCAGGAGGAGAGAAGAGTCACAGAATGGAAGAGAGGACACTGGAGGCTGGCTTGGTCCCCAGATCCACGTGTGCCTGTGGCCTCTTTCCCCTCTGTATTTCCCAATCATGGGAGTGAATAAATTCCTGAGTTTCTGCAGCTTGCAACTCGAAGGATCTTGAAGGATCCTGACAAATACCAACAACATCACAGGAGGGGCTGGAACCTCGGAGATGCACCACGGAAGTGGGCACACACTTGTGTTTGCACCTGTGTTGCCAAGAGAAATTGAGCTTTTTGGTTTCAAATTGGAAAGTCATCTAGAAGTCACCTAGATTTTCAACAATCAAATAAGAATTGGACCACTTGTAACCAAAACGTTTGTACCCTGGTAATATTCTGAAACAAACAAAAATTGAATCACCGTTATACACCTTGCCCTGTCCCAGATCCCATAAGGCATGCAGAGAGATTTCAGACATAATGTCAAGTATACTTCTATGATACCATGTTATTTGAATCCCATCCTCAACCAACTTCCTTCTCAAATGATGAGACCAGTGCAATGAGGACAAGTCCACACTGGAGATGGAAGCCACACATCACCCTGAAGCATGCTACACCTTCACAGGAGCTGTACAGGTGAGAGGCGGGAGAGGGCATGGGAGAAGAACCTTCTTGCTCCCTGCCTATCCACCCCAAGCTGCAGAGCCCTGCCATGGCACAGGAGGAAGGCCGCACTGCCTCTGCAACCACACTACCTCTGCCCCCTGGCTCCCTAATGTCCCCTGGGTCCCCTGGGTCAGAGCAAGGACTAGAAATGCGAGCAGCTGGTGGGGAGGAGGACTGTCCCCTGGCTCTGCCCGCACAGCTGCTCTGTGTAGAGCAGGGACTGGACGCAGGACGCACTAAGCAGCGGGGCAGGGATTTGCTAAGAGAGCCGCTGCAGGCTTCCAAGACCGCAGACTGCCAACGTCACTGCCGAGCAGAAGCGAAGTCCCACACTCACGGCCACTGCCCTGGGCCTTCAGGTCAGTCCCTCTTGCACTAATTATTGGGGCTCAAAGCAGACAAGGAGAAACTTCACTACAGTCTTTCTGTCTGGGCCTGAATGGAACACAGCTTCTATCAGAGAACAATTTTCAGACACACAAAAACATTCAGTATTTCAAAAGGGAAGAGCCATCCGGTCAGGTGGCACAGTCACTGTAAGCTCCACGTTCCCCCTCTGCTCAGGGTACAGAGCAATGGCAGAGAAAATACAAATGGGGGAGCAAAGAGGCAGAGTCACTGTGAAAACCAAGATGTGCTGTCAACGGTCTAGAAATGGAACAGAAACACCCAGTACCCAGCTGATGGGGCTGCAGGCTGCTGGGGTGTGGAAGCACAGAGGAACCTCAGGGTGGGGGTACAGTCAGGGTCTCTGCTCAGAGCCAGGGTGGGGGCAAGATTGCACACCACCCTCTCACCAAAAAGACCTGTTGCCTCCAACTGTCCGTGACTCTCATCTCACGGGAGCCGTGATGGAGGAGTGCTGTAGATGAAGGGCAGAGACGCACGACTAGGAACAGAACCAGAGTGCCTGCTGGCTGACCTTGTGGCTGGCTTTGGAATGTCCCTGGTACCTCCCTGGAGCAGGAACCCTGAACTGCCATTAGAGCAGGTTCTAGACTGGGAGAAACTGCTGAACAAGGAGGGGTAAGCACAGAGGAAGAGAGAGAAATTAACACACAAAAATATCACAGGTAAAGTGAAACTACAAAGCCAAAGTCCAAAACACAGGAGGAAATCCAAAGCTCAGAAGTTCGCCAATCATATCAGAGCACAAGTTCACACCAGATGAAATAAATTGCATGGAGTAGTCTTTTAAGAGACTTTAAAATAATTGTGTTTAGAATATTCAAATAGATAAGTGAAGAATAACTACCATTTGTAAACATGCAAGTAATTATGCAACACAAGCAGAAGTAAAATAACAATAAGGGAAGGGAGCTTGAGCTGAGTGATTGATGATGAAGGTTAAGTTTTCCAGAAGAAAGCAAAGAAGCACATTTTATGGAAAAGTTGTAACATGTGCAAAGGGCACATATATATTCAGTAGGTTGGTCTACCTGAGTGGCGAGTGCAGGAGGAAGGGACCAGAGATGAACCAGAACAGGTAGATGGCAATACCTCATTGGAGACCCTGAATTTGCTCAGTGACTTCCAACTCTGCCATGCTTCCTCCAGTGGAGGTTGCTTGGATCTTTTGTGAGCTCCCTTGCATGCCTCATCCTCCAGAATGTTTTGTAACTAGTGTATCTCAAACCAACAAGACAAACAGAAGCTGAGACCTTGGTGGTCAGTATTCTTCAGTCAGGTGGGCGCCATTACTTTCTGGCCAAGCCAAGCTGCCCAGTCATGACCACCTCTAGATGACCCTCCCTTCACACTGGGGAACATCCCCCATCAGATATCAAGGGGTAACCTGCTGTGGCTGGTCCCAAAGCTGTGGAAGAAACTGCTTTCTAAAAGGTATGTTCTTGTCTTCTTGAGATGCAGCCAATCCCAAGACTGCTGATTTAAGTGGCTCTGGATGGTTTTCCCCTTAGCCTACACTTTTAGTATTTGCAGCAACACTCAAGGAAGAAAACTAATTGTAAGTGTTTCTAGCAATATAAATATATGTGTCAGTCTGTATAGCTAAATAGCATGTATATAAATCCTGCTTTTTGGAGGATGCATTTAATTTTTGCCAAATTCTTAATTCTAATGTTAAAAAGATTTCTGTCATTTATTTAAAGACATTCATTAATAGGCACTAAGTCAAAATTTTCACAGTTCCTGGTATGAGACAAGGCACATTAAAGATGTTTAAAGATAATTTACTGGTTTTAGACATCACCATTTTGGAATACTGAGTAATTATGCTGGTGAGTTACCTACATACCTGCCTGAAATGATTGCGTTTAACTGGGTGTTTCTACCGTCTAGGGCTCAGTTAAATCGTCACTTCCTTGCTGAAGCCTCCTCCCCACTCCGCCCATAGGGTTTCATGCAAGTCAGACCCCAGGCTGACCCTTCTGCAAAAACCTCGAAGAAAGTGTATCTTTTTTAAAAGAAGGAAATATCTTTCATTTTGCTCTTGCATCTTTTTTTTTCTGATTACAAAAGCACTAATACTCACAGAAAATAATTACAAGTCACTTATTGCCTAGAGATAATTCCATAAACATTTTGGTGAGTATCTTTTTCCATCTTTTTTCTGTGTATGTGTATTAGCCTTTTCAAAAAAATGTGATCGTGCCATGCTTAACACTGCATAACTTCCTTTTTACGTAAAGTTATATCAGCAAATGGAGTTCTATGTTACCCTCAATACTATTATTATCCTCATTTCACTCATTGGAAACCGAGGCTCAGGAAGGCACATCTGTCTGCCCAAGTCCCACGGTTACTGAGCCAGAATTTGAATCCAGATCTCCCAGTGTCAACACTCTCTACTTCTGCAAAGTCGTTAGGTCAGTTCTTGGTCAAAAGCTGGGAACGCCATAGACAGGGGATTTGCAGCTCAGGGATGAGAACACTACAGTTGAAAAGGAAGCGTGATTGACAGCTGGCTGGGATGCTGCGTAAACTTCAGTTTTCAAGCTGCCAGGAGACACGGGTAATCGGGTAATCGGGACAAGGTTAAATCTGTCGACCAGTCCCTCCTGTCATCTTGAGGGGAAAAGAGGAGCTCACATGCTGTGGTGTGAGGGGAGGAGTTCGCCCCACCCTGCATCTCCCAGGGAGCCTGAGCCAACATATTTCATTTCCTCTCCTCCCAGCACCAGAAGTTGCGGAGATGAAGGCTCCTGTGATTTTCAAGCAGAAGAGAGAAGATTTGAACACTTAGCAGAGGTAAGATGTGAGATTAATAAGTAGAGCTAAGCTTAGCAATCAGGGGAGACTGTCTATCTGCACACCCTCCCATCAGGGATACCCAGAAAGACCCTGCACCCCAAATCTATCATCACCTTTAAATTCTCATCTCAATACTCAACAGTAATAATTATAATAAATAATATAATCATTATTGTTGATAACATTTAAGTGCTTTTTCAAGTGCAAATAACTTTACGTATTCCATCTTCATTCAATCCTTAAAACAACCAAGGATCGGTTAGAATTATTTTTATGGCTATTTTACAAAGGAGGAAACCAAGACTCAGAGAGATATGCCCAAGGTCCCATACTCAGTGTTTACAATTACTAGCAGTATTTTTGTTTGCATTTTTTTAATCAATCCTCGGGGGAGGGAACACCCACACCCACCATCCCAGCCTTGCGTTGTTCGGTTTCACCCTATCGGGAAAGACGTGCAAAAGTGTTGCCTACTGACACAGCTGTGACTTAAGCAGCTGTGATACATCAGCACATAGATGTTACAATTATTTCATACAATTATTTCCTGGCTTTTTTCCCCAGGAAATTGATGAGCCATTGAAGACTCAAATTCAGGGACTTCTGGCCTGCTTGTTTAGGACTTTCTGTTCAGGAAGCCTAAAATATTTTTAAAAGGTTGCGATTCATGGTATCATTCAAGATGTTTATTAGAATTAAAATTCCTGAGCTAGAAGTGCCCTTAAAAATCATCTAGTCAAACACTTTTATTTTACAAATGAGGAGCCCCAGCCCTCTCGGTGGGAGTGTCAGTGGCTGTTTCTAATGTATGACACCCCATAAGAACGAGCCTCAAAAAAACAACCCAAATGTTATCTGGCTCCACCAGACTTCCATCATCCATCACTGGGGGAGTGGATATTGTATCTGGCAAAATGCCATCTGATCCTCTGTTTGCACAAAACAATACCAAAAAACTAATTAATCCCATGCTCGCTCTTTTCTACAAGGAAAAATAAAAGCTCTGGGAACTTTAGGGAGGTGAGTAACTATATTTAGTAACTAGGATTGACCCAGAAGTAGGTGGGATGGACAACAATTTATACCACCAGATTGCAGAAATATAGAGCAGTCCTTCCCCCCGATCCCCTGCGGAGAATCAGAGTGCTCTCACCCCAGAGATGAGTGAGTTTAAGAGACTTGGGCAAGATTATCCCTGGAATAGACATCGGTTTCCCCACAATGGTCACCATTAGTGCTGGCAGACATGAGTTGCCTTCAGGTGGTTCTGAAGACAACAGATAAGGGATGGAAGAAAAGAACTTGGCAGATGTCATTGGGAGATTGTTGCAGAGAAAAATCAACATCATTTGAGGGGGGACTTAATCCCTGATTGACAAAGTTTCAAAAAAGGGTGAGGGTCAGAACTATTTCAGTTTGGGCTTAAATGTAGGATGAGACTCTACTTTAACCCACCTATTACTAAAGATAATATGCCATTTATACAGATACACTGTGGCTTCTCCAGAGCACACTGAAGGCTTTGATTTCTGTAGGAGCAGTAACATCTCTTCTTGGTATGACATGAGACAAATTTATCAGCTTACAGTGAGATTCTTTTGGTGATTTCTGGAGATAAGAGAAAGTACAAAATTTGAGATTTGTGGCCATAAATTTAAGGAGAGTTCGACCAGCCCACTTATGTATGATGTGATTTTTTTTTTCCAGTGTATGCAGATGCTCTGGTGAACTAAGTGTAAGGGGATAGCTGGGTTTAACCAGGTTGGAGGTTTTGAGGTGAGTGCAATACAGGGGGAAAGGCATAAGGGAGGGAAGAACCTTGCAAGGCAGTGGGTATGGTGCTGATTCAGGAGGCACAGCTTGCTCAGGAGAAGATCGAGGCCATGAGGAAGATGGGAGGGTGAGAAAGTGTCAAGGTTGATGGACTGGGCATCTCAGTGAGGCCAGAGAGTTTGTGACATCAGCAGAAGGTAGAGCAAATGAAGGGGAAATCTAATAATTGTGTCTCTTATTCAAAGCCAGGCCTGTGAGCAAGCAGTGTGGAGCATCAAGCCTAATGGATTGGCCCTTGATCCACAGTCCACAGAAGGCAGAGGTCCCTCAAGGCTTGTTCAGAGGTAAAGGTGAAGCATTGAAAGAAAAATCTATGGGGAGAAATCTTTTTAGGGGACCTAAAGTACTGTGCTCCCTGCAGCCTGTCTTGCAAGTCTGTGCTAGAATCCTGGAGTGTCCTCAAACCATCCCTAAAACCTCAGTGGCCACCGGAAGCCCATCCAGCAGCTTCCCTTCTCCACCAGTGGGGACATTTCCACAACTGAGCTCTGATCATCCTCCCATCCTCTGGCCAAGCCTTCTTCAAATCCATCCCCTGCTCTTATCCCTTCTACAGGTGAATGTTAAACTTGCTCAATGTGTTAGGAGCAAGTCCTAGTCACCCTGCGGTGACACTAAGTTGTGAGGACCCACACTTTGCTGTAGCCCACTCAGCATGAACAAGCAAGACGCACGTGTGGGACACGCAGGCCCATGCGGAGCAGAATGAGGGAAAAGTGCCTAAGTGTTCTGATGGTGAGAGAAGGGGGCGGTGAGGTGGTCCCCTCCTCCCCGCAAGTCCCCCCCACCACCACCACCAGTTTCGCTTCCCTGTGTTCTGACCAGCAAGACCAAGAGCATCACAACCTCTGGTGCCATGGAATTTCTCTGTGCTCCTTGCTCATGGTTAGTGGGAATAAACCAGTGCCATGGACAAGGGTTCATTTTCCATGACAAGCTCTAGAAAAGTCTTCTGTTTCTTTATAGCCCAACTATATACATGATGAGAAAGCAGGATGTTACAGTGCAGAGAAGTCAAAGGATGCTCATTACATACCTTCAGCATCCCAGCAGCTGTACTAGGTCTTTCCCAACGGTAACTATTGTTAATACTCATAACAACTTTGGAAGGTGGGAATAACTGAGCCTATTTTACAAATGATGACACTGAGACTCCAAAACCAAGTACCTTGTCTGGGGTCTCACAGCGAGCAAGTGAAGTTGCTGAGACTTGAACCTCAGCCAGTGACCCCCCAACAAAGTCCATACTTCTCTCATCATTCCATGCTGCCTTGGGTGGAATGGGAGTGGGGGGAAGGGACAGAGAAATTGCGGTTTCTTTGAAACACAGAACACATAATTTGGGGATGTTCTCCAGTAGGCTCGGCCTGAATCCACATCAAGCGGCCTGGAATGCTTGCAGCTCGCATGTTGTTCTTGGGCCCTTTCTGATTCGTCCTGCTGGAGCAGCGGCAGAGCAGCAGCGATATCTGGTTTAAATGAATGCCAGACCATCCCATAACTCAGAGAAATGCATGAAGAATATCAGTTTCACTTTCTGTCTTATGTTTAACAAGGCTTTCCCCCAACAAATATGTGCTGCTGGAGATGCCCTCCGTAAGCCCCCGGTTGTGATTTTGCAACTCAAGAAACCATGTGGTCCGATGAATTTTAGCCTTCACAAACCTACAAATTGCAAAGCGTTTCAGCCTAAATTGTGTGAAAATTAAATATTTAGTTTGACATTTGCCAACTATCTTTGTGAGGTTTCCCCCTTCTTTAACCTATCTTCAAAATTAAGAAATGTTTTTCAGAAGATTAATAGCCATTAGCCGAGGTATTTTTGTTTAGAGTTTTAAGGACTAGGCTTAAATGATTTCAATAATAGTCTTCCTCTGAGCCATTTCGTATTAAGTGAAATTATTAATACTTATCAATTCCCATGTAGTGCACTCAGGGACCACCTACTTCAAAGGTTTCTCCTGCCCAGCTAGGAAACACTGCCTGGCTGGGTCGAGAGCCTGGAGCCGGACAGCCAGATGGCCAAACAGGGCTTCCCTCTGTCCAGCAGAGTCTGGCGGCCTGGGCATGAGACCTTCTGGTGCCTCTGCCCTGAAGGAAGGGTTTCTGTTTCTCTGTGGTGATGGTAGTTATTTGAAGGATGGGCTACTTTTTGTTTTCAGGTTTTTTCCTTCCTTTTTTCCTCTAGTGATTTGCAAAAGGAACGTGCTCCTTGAGGAGGGTCTTGGAATGGAGGACAGATGGCATCTGTCCCAGATGTTGATGCTCAGGCCTGGGTCGTGGAGGTAGGTGCGACCCCTAGAGAGACCACAGGCTGAATCAGCTGCAGGAGCTGTATGCAGGAAGCTGGGCTCTGGGAAGGGTGGGCTCTGGCATGGACCCAGGGAAGATGTGCAGTGGTCCCATAAGGGGATGCCACAAGAAGTTCCACAGCCTCTTAGGGGGTACTTGCAGGCATAGTTTCCCTACCCACCCCATCACCATCCTCCTTTGTCACCTCCCCAAGCCCTCACTCCTAAAGAATGTTTGCCATTGTTCTGTGTTCTTCATTCACATGCTGCAAAAGCAAGCACCATTTGTGAGTTTGTGTAAGACATCCCCAGGGACTCCCAGAAATGCCTGGGGAAGTGAAAGGGGTCCTGAGGTATAAAGTAAGGGCAGGAGCCAGTTAAAGTTGGGTGGCAGTGGGCTTGCATCTTATTCAGTCATTGGAATCTAAAGTTGGACCCTAAGGTAACAATTGAGTACAGTCAAAATGACCCTTGAATATCCCTTAAATTGCTCGTAAAGTATTGTACAGTGTATGAGATCATCTGTTCTAAAATTTTTTGAATTGTAAATATAAATGAAAGGTTTTTACAATAGCATTCAGCATACAATAAATAATACATGTGCAAAATATAATTTTGCTGAATTTTTAATTATACAAAAGGAAGCACATCATTGAAGGAAGAAGGTTAGATGCATGCATGAAATTGCTGCTGTGGTCCTGATTTGGGTGACCGCCTAAGACCACCATCCTTGGAGCTGCAGAAATGCAGGTCTCAGTAGAGTCCAATCTGGGCCTGAGGTTGAAGTGCTCTTGCTGTCCTGAATTTTAAACATGAAAATCTCAACCTACAAGTTCTTACGTTTCAAAGATTTAGTGTGCAAAGTCCAGTGCTCTCCCTCCAATCTTCCTTCGTGGCTTTATAGCCCCTGACAAAGGCAGTGGGGACAGCACTGCCACATGGTAGGTGACCCAAGAGTGGGGTTGAGTTTGGTGAGTGCTGTCAGTATGTTCTGCTGACTGTGGGGACAGAAATGAAGTACCGGGCTCCTATTCAGAGGCCTCGCTGATAGCCCCGGCACTGAGACCTTTTCCAGAACCCCTCATAACACGTGCATTCATCCTGACTCCCATCTTGAACTCCAACGTGGCTGTGGGGAGATGGCGGTGGTGTGAGCTGGGTCATAAAGAAAGGGCGCGTTTGCATGTGCGGAGCTGGAGGTGTGGGCATTCTGAGGAGCAGGTGAGCATCTTGAAATGAAGACAAAGCCATAGGAACCCTCACTTTTATGCCACATGGCAGTACAGAGCCCCCCGAAACTCCTGCGGTTGTGGGGTCTGGGGGGCTAAGTGAGGCCGTATCCCTGTGGTAGCCTCTGTCATGCCAAGCACGCTGGCACCTGAGGCAAGCAAATGCCTTACTCAGTTCCAAATTCTGATTTCCCTCCAGAGAATAAGCCATATTTCACCCTTTGGCTTCCTCAGATTGTGAGTCCACTTTGGGGGGAGGAATCGGAAAAGAAGGGAAGAGAGGATGAAGAGAAGAAAAGGTGACAAAGGTTAGAGAGTTCTCAGTAAAGTGGGGCTTAGCACATTACCTCTGGGGCACTCTTCCCAAAACCTACACACCAGTCTAATCACGGAAAAATCATATGACAAACGCAAATTGAGCAACAATCTATAAATCCTCAGCCAGGACTCCTCAGAGCTGTCAAGGTCATGAAAAATAAGAGAAGACTGAGAAACTGTCACAGAAGGGCTAAGACTAAGGAGACAGGACATCTGAGTGCAATGTGGGTGGAGCCCTGGAAGAGGAAGGGACATTAATAGAAAATGGGTGGAATCCAAATAAAGTTTGTGTGTAGTTAATAGTGATACATCATGTTAATTTCTTAGCCTTGACAAATGTACCATAGTTACACAGGGTGTCAATGTTAGGGGAACCGGATGATGGGTATACGAGAACTCTCCGTGCTATACTGGCAACTTTTCTGTAAATCTAAAATTATTCCAAAATAAGTTGAGTTTTTAAAAAAGTAGACTTAGGAGAATCAAAGAAAAAGCGAACATGAGCCTTAAAATGTATTCTTTGATTTCTTAGGCGAGAAAGAGAGCTTTTCAAGGCTGATGTAAGAGAGACCAGTGGCACATGCTTTGGAGTTTGTGGACAAAGTTACATAAGCCTATGTACTGGCAAAGACATTTGAATAGATTAAATAAAACCTACCCAAAGTATCTGGCACATGAATATTATTCTAAATCTATGGGTAAATGGTGGCCCTTAGGAGGTGGGAGAAGAGGAGCCTATGTTTATTGAAAGACTGTATATTTTAGGAATTTTGAAGTTCCTTAACTTTAAAGGTATGACCTCTTTTAAACCTCACAACCATGCTACAAGGAAGATGCTGTCATTGTCTCCAGTGACAGAAAGCGACACCAGGTCACAGATGGTTCAAGTAACTTACTCTGGGTCTACACAGCTGTGGAAAAGTGGAGCTGGGATTTGAACAAGGATGGTTGGTGCTGGGCTCATGTACACCATGATACTCCTCTGTTTCTCAAAGAGCCACCCACTTTCTCCAAGATCTGAGTCCCTTCTACCTCCTAGGCTCTCAGCTAGGCCCTAAGGACACAACGAGAAGCAAAATAAATGTGGTATGTTAGTTATTATGTTTTCAGCCTTTATTTCATTTGATCCTCGGAATCGTAGAGGCAAACAGAAATGCCATTTTTATTTCCATGTTGTGAATAAGAAAAGAGAGACCCCCTACATGCCAAGCAAGTTGGCAGAGGCACATGAAGGAGAAACGGGTGGAGCGAGACTACCACTGAATTCCCTGCACTCCTGGCTCTCTGCATGTGACGGTCCTCCCATCTGGTTGATTACCAACGCCTTCCATTCATGCCCACCACGTGCAAGCCCACTCTATCTGTAAGCCCTACTGCTATCTCCTAATGAAGAGAGTTCTGAGCAGGTCTTGGACATGCAGAATGAGCCACCTATGAATGAGTAAACATCTGGCTTGCGGAGGCAAGCCTGGGGACCAAGGAGGCTGAGCTGCTGGGAATTGCAACGTGAGCCCTCCTGGGAGAAGACTGAGGTCCTGATGAAGTGAGTTCCTGGTGGGACTGTCACATCCATTCAGTCTGCACAGATGTGTCCAAACTTGCTTCCTAAATCATGTTCAACAAAAGCCTTCTCTACCCAAACAAATGACACACTATACCCCTCGAACACTGAGGGTGCTTCCCCTCAGCATTTTTAAAGTCTTGTTTGGCAAAGAGACTGTACTGATTTCTAGAAATCAATGATCCAATGGTCTGCAGCAAGCACTCATCATATTTGAGTAACATTCACAGCAAAGCCAAGGTTAAGTGTGGGATGCAGCTCAGGGAGTCCTTGTGTAAGTGGCGGGGGGGGGGGGTCCCTATTATCCCACTTGGTTAGTAACCATGCAATTGTAAACTCTCCCATCACTTTTAGAATACAAAGATTAATTGATACAATAATATGAAAAGGTGCGTTGAATAGTTGTGCTACTTCAACTACATTTGCTTCTTTGTGAGTAAAGTAAATTTCTGCTTCACCCTTACAACCAATCAGGGCTCAGATGAGTAATTGATGCTCATTCATTTAGTCACTCATTCAAAAACATTTACTAAGCACCTATTACATGCTGGGTACTGAAATGCAGGAAAAGGCAGAGTAATTAACACACAGTTTCTGCCTTCAAGGAGTTTTCATGTAGAAGAGCTCCCAGACAAGCAGAGGAAAAAGTGCAATACAGAGAAATAAGGGTGATGATTGTCACGTGCCCACCAGGTACAGGGATCCTCAAACCAGAGAGAGAACAACTTGGCTTGGAGAGATCAGGTACAGTTTCATCAAGAATAAGATGCTTCTGTTGATTTTGAAAGAAGAGGGAGTTTCCCAAAAGGACTAGGGGAGAAAAGGCATTCCAAGGTAACATTATCGTTGAGAATAAAACGTAGCATGTGAGCTTCAGAAATACAGGTAAGAATGGCCTGTGTATTAAAACACCTGTTCACTAAGCCCAAATTCAAAGACAGAGAAAATTTGAGGTACATATCTGTGTACACTTAGCAAGGCCTACAACTCAGAGAAGACAAATATGGCAGATACAAAGTAGGAGGCAGGGAATGGTCTTGCATGTTTCCGGAAACAGTAGAGCCTTGGCCTGGAGGGCTATTGGGAGAGGGGAGGACAGACCTCAGGCTGGAGAGGTCAGCCATGTGTCAGGTACAGTCTTAAATACCTGAAAAGTAAGCTCACTTAGCCAGCAAAAGAGATCCATAGGCCATAGAAACCATTAGCAAATATCACTAGGGGGATAAAATCCCAGGTTCCTATTGTCTGGAGTCACAGCACTGAACAGTCCCCGGGTATGAACCAGAAAGAGAAGGAGAGGCAGATCTGTATGACACTGAAAATCCCTGAACAATCACCGTTAAACTTTGGCCTCCAGAACTCAGGTCTCCAGGGCTGCGCCCAGGGTTATAAATGCTGGGTGGAAGGGGCCTGCCCTCGCCAAGCTCACATCCTGGCTAGGAAAATGACAGTAGTGTATGAAGGCAAAGAAGTAGAAGACTCACACCCCAGCCACCAACTCTGCAGTAGGAGATCAGAGGAAGACAGAGAGGTGTCAGTGGGCACAGTCAGGGGAGTGTCTCCAGCTCTGGATTCTGAGAAAAACCAGACTGCAACTAACTAGTAAGCACTACTTCAGTTACCATTCTCATCAAAGGCAGAAAATTCCCCATTTCAAGGGTTTTCAGCCTTTTTTGAGCCAAGGATGTCTATGGCATTTTGAGAAACTCTGTATCTTCTCCCAAAAATAAATACACAGATCCACGTGCAAGATTCTACAAACAGGGCTTATGAACAACCCTCTACAATCAATGGTATCCAAAACCTCCACTTAATCCTCTTGCTCTGAATCCAGTGCTTTTATGGTTCATGTGGGCTGCTCCTGGGACAAGAAGTAAGCAAAGTCACGAGCTAGCTCAGTCTTCCAAGTTAGAGCCACAACGCGCCGGAGAGGCTCACGAAACCTCTTCTTTACACAGGTGTGCAGCCATCATACTGGTGTGGAGAAGTCTTAAGGTTTGTCCAGCTCTGAGCCTAAATCCAAGGGAAGAAAAGCAGTATCCTCTACAGATAGCATTTTCTCTCCTGAGTACATCTAGGGTCCCAGGCACAGGACCAAAGTCAGTTTGCTCACATCCTAACACTGGGGTCCTTCTGATATCACACTGAAGCATCACTTCCCAATAAAAGGATTTAAAAAGTCACAAAATGAGGCTGGCTGACTGAGGATCCCTGAAGCACTTTGTAACCTGCTGATGCAAGATCTGGACTATAGCCCAGTACATGGGCAAGGCCAGTTCCAGCCCGTGACATCCTAGCCCTGAGGGATACTGAGCCTCCATCTGCCCTGACTGTTCTCTAAATTTGTTCTCCAGTAATTATTTTTCAGGAAAGAACACAAAGCACTCAACCTTTTTACTGACTTTTAGCCTCATCTCAATGACACTGAAATTCCTGGGACTGAAACCCTCACGAGGCCTGTCCCTCCCTGCCAGGAGCCCTCTCCGGCAGGCAAAGGGAGGCCGGAGGTCTGTCCACTCTTAGCCCACTCCTCCAAGCAACAAGTGCCCCATCTCAAGAAGCACTGGACAATCCAAATCCCCCATCTCCTCCAACACTGCAAACCCGGAGTTGTTGAATAAGCATCCTCTATAAGGGAAGAAAAAAATGCATTCCTAGTGGTAGTCAGCAGGCGGCAGAGGCTCTTCCAGCTTAATGACTTGCAAATCAAAAGCATGAAAAGCAGAATGCCCCTTTTGAACCTCTTTCCCATCTAGCCTAGATGTCCTCATAATTTTCTCCCATAGAGTTTCTGGTATTTTTGCTACCAGAGCAATAACCTTCCCTGTGCGTTTTTAAAATGTTGGAGGAGGAGCTGTCCAGTGATCTCAAAGCATATGTTTTTGATTCTCATAAGATTATGGATACCAAAGGAATAAAAATGGAAATCACTACTGCCAAGATATGAAAGAAAGTTTGCATAGTAAAATAATTTAAACCTAACATTTGGACCCAATAAGGCAAACGAAACGTTTTTTCCATATTTTTGGAAAATGTGCATTTTCTTCACATTAAGTGGTACCAATAAAAAATAATGATTCTCACTCCGTTTATTTCTATAAGTTAGATTGGCTTATAGTTTTCCAGGACATGGTTTTCTGTCAAGCTATATGGCAAACACCTGGGCATAAAATACACTCAGCTATTTACTTCCATGTGGGAAAAACGGGTCACCATTCCTTTCTTCTAAATCTAGAGCAAAGGTCAGCTGAAACCGGTTAGCATATTTAGTTCTCTCTATCTGCCGAGAATGAGTGTCACATCGACAGCTTGTGGAGGTCCGTGAGCAAACCCTGGCAGTTCCTCCCAGACGGACAGCGCAACTGTTTCCCGACTCCAGGCTGGGCAATTCTGCAGTACATGCCGGTAAGACATTTGACGCATCCTGGAATTGGATAAAGAAACAGAGAAGACCAAATAATGAGGAAGGGCTAGAAAATGTGTTTATATGGACTTGTTACATAAATCCCCTGAACCTGGGTCGGGGTAGGGGAGGGGAGGAAGCGGATCTGCCCAATGAAAGTGGCCAGGTAAACTTTGAAGAAACGGTGGATGGACAGGATGAGGAGATGAGGAGATATAGAATAATAGACAAGGGGGAAAGCAGAGAGAAGAAAGAAAGAGAGGAGAGAGAAAAACATGGAAGACAGGGAAGAGATTAAAACAAATGTGGGATCTAGGGTGCACGTTGTTTAAGAACAGAGTGTTGAAACAGAGGAAGGTCTCCCTCCAGGGCTGAAGGGGTCAGAAAAACAAACCGCAGCCTGGAAGGGCAGGGTGATCACCAAGCTCAGGCCAGGAGTGATTTACTCCGGTTTAGGAACCCATTCTGCCTCATCATCCCTCCCCGCTTCTGTCACCTTGCTAACACTGTGTCTCTCTTCACATGCATGTACGTGCGCGCACACACACATGCACACACATGCATGCACACACACGCATGCACACACATGCATGCACACACACATGCATGCACACACACACATGCACATACGCACACAAATGCACACACCCCTACCATTACAGGCTGGGAGGCTACATTCCCTGTGAAGAATGCCACCGAACAAGGATTGATCAGGAAAGAACATTAGGTGCCCAGGACCACCCCCGCCTTCTGATTCCCAGATGGAAGATGAAACATAAACGTGGCTGCTGCAAACCACTGGCACAGGCCCTCTCTGCCCCACTAGTTCAGAGCTGGTGATGCTCCAAGCCCATCACTGCTATAATTTGTCATATACAAGCTTCCAACTGCTGAGGACCACCTTTTCTCAGGGATCAAATGTGACAAATTCCTTCCTTACCCATCTCTCAGGCCTGCTGGAAGGCTCAAAACAAGATGAATGCGAATGAACTGCGATAGCTATAAAATATTCCACATGTGAAGTGCAGAAGGTGGAAAAAGTGGAAAGTGGTGAATTATTTATTACTCTTTGGCTCAAGTCTCAGCTCTTCCTAAGGCTTTGTGTCCTCCACGGCTGGGGCACTCTCCACTGAGATTTAAATAAGATCATCTTGAATGCCTAACCCACACACACGGTAGGAGCCCTAGCATCCCTTCTTTATCTCAGAGGGCTCTTAAGAAGGCTCTATTTGCCCAGTTCTGGCTCACTCCGATTTCCTACTCTCCCTGAATTCTCAGTCCTGCTCCAGTTTGCATCTTCTGCAGGTGGCGGACTCTCTTTGCCCATCACTGCGGCTGCCTGGGTTCCTGCAGGACTGCGGACACTAGCCTGGGCATGGAGAGACTTTCCCTGAGGCTGTGAATATACAGGTGGAATCACACTGCCATGCAGCCAGCATCATAAAATTACAAGCCAGCGATTCCTTTTTAAGCAGCCCCTGCCTCCTCCTCTCGGCCCCAGAAACTCCTCACTGGCCCTCTCTTCACAGAGAGCCCCAACCCACTGCCACCCAGATTGACTCCCTTTTCCTTCTCGTTTCTCCCATCAAGCCACCAGCCCCCAATTCTGCCACTCTTCTCCCTGCCCCTCTTGTTTGGTTCTGGCCCAGGGGACTCTCGATCCTGGCTACACATTTCCTTGAGGGGCTCTTTTAAAATATCAACCTGCAGACCATTACATCAGAGGCTGTGGAGGTGGACCACGTGAGTGCATATTTTTTTTTCAAAGCTCCTCCGGTGATTTTAATATGTAGCCAAGGTTGAAACCTCCAGTCTAGCTCAGCTAAGCCACGCCTGGGGGAAGCTCACCTTTCATACTCCAAAAAGTCATCAAGGTATTTAGCTGAACAAAAGACAATTCTCTCCCTGAGAGAATTGCTGCCAGTTTTTTAACCGAACATTATTTTTCCTGCTACACTATTAAGAAATTTGCCAATGATCCGCACTTTATTATCCCGGGGTCTGGATTGTTCCCCAACATGAGCATTCTTGGCGGTCCCTTGTTCCCCCTTTCTGGCTCATTTTCCTGGGTCCCGGAGTAGCAGGAGGGTGGGGAAGAAGCCAAGTCACCTCTGCAGAGGAACCAGGTTTCTTTGTGAGAGACTTTAATCCAGTTAGAAATCCAAGCCTAAAATGGGAAACTAATGTTATTTTGGAATTACATTGGCAGAATCATTTTCAGCTATGATGAAAATAAACAAACAAACAAAAGCAGCCCCATGGTGGCAGATAGCAGACACAAGTTCTTTTTCTGAATATGTCCTTGAACTTCCAAATACATTTCATTAGTTCCACTCATCTCATCAGCCTCATTTGTATGTCCTTGGCAAACCTCTTAACGTTTCTGAATTTCTCTTATTACAGGGAATCAGAGTACTGGGCCTGGTAACCTCTAAAGCTGTTATTGGTTTCCTATGAGTTCACGACAGCCCCGCACACACGCTACTTTTTGTACTTATAGTCCATGGAACAATGTTCTGCATATGTCCTCGCCTTTGGTCATCCTAACAACCCTGTGAAGAAGGTAGCAGGACGGGGATTATCATCCACTTTTCCAGCAAAGTAATTTCACACTCAAAGAGCATAAGGACTGGGCCAAGGCCACACTGCCGGGACACGCAGAGCTGTTGCTTAGAACACAATCCTTTTACTCCGATTTAGGAACTCTTTCTACCTCATCATCCCTCTCCCCTTCTGTTGCCTTGCTACCACTGTGTCTCTTCACATGCATGTGTATGTGTGCACACACATGCACACACACATGCACACATGCATACACGCACATGCACACATACACACATGCACACACATGCACACGTTCATGCACGCATGCACACGTGTGCACACACGGACACACATGCACACGCACACGTGTGTGCACACATACGTGCACATGCGTGCACACATGCACACGCGTGTACACATATGCACATGCATGCACACGTGCATGCACACACCCCTACCATTACAGGGTGGGAGGCTACATTCCCTGTGAAGAATGCCACCCGACAAGGATTGATCAAGAAAGAACATTAGGTGCCCAGGACCACCCATGCCTTCTGTTTCCCCAGATGGAAGACAGAACACAAGTGTGGCCACTGCGGGCCACTGGCACAGGCCCTGTCTGCCCATTTCCCTGTCCGTCTCCTGCTGGGCCCTTGTGGGCTCCGCTCAGAGAATCTTCACATTTTTTCTCAGGCTAGGAGCTGATGTCAGGCCCTGCTATAGTCCAAACAAGTCTGTGTCACCAGTCGCTGAGGGACAGCAATTTAGACTCTTTTTTTATTGGGGAAAGGAAGGGTAATTCACCATAGAACTAGGCCTAGCACAGAGCCCCGCGAATGTTTGCTGACTGGTGGGTTTCTGGGTCTCAGAGCCGGAAGGGCTCAGTGGAGGCTGGGTCATGTCCCCACCTTCGCAGAGGTCAGACCTATCGGAATAAGGCAGCAGTGACAGGAGAGACTGGGATAGGGCGCCCCCCACCATCTGTGCCAGTCAGGCCCTGTGTCCTTCCAGAGGGTCTCCCCACGCTTGCCTGGAGGCAGAGATATCCAGTTCCCCACTCGCAAGGGAGGCCGAGCCCTGCTCTCTTCAATGCCCAAAGCTGGTGTCATGAGAATAAGAGTTCTTGGGGTTTCCAGGCCAAGGAGGCAACTTTGGGGTGTCAGTCTCCTAGTGTGAGATATGTTTGTGATTTTGAGTTATTTCTACAAATCCCTTCAAGCTCACGGCTGTGCAGACAACCTTAGGTGAGAGAGAGGAGGGGGATGAGTTGGGGGAGAGAGGAGGATGTCGTAAAAATGCTGCTGAAAAACTGTTGTTTGAGGGCCTATTTCACCACCCATGGCCGGGAAACATCATAAAATCCCGCTCCCAGCCTGCCCTCCACATCCTCTCCCTGTGCTGCTCTCTGAAACCCAGGCCCGGGGACTGAACACATATGGGTCTAGTTGGTCGATGCTGTCGTCCTCCGAGGCCGTAAATTCAGACCGCCACAAATCAGCTTCAGCGCAACTTCAGCCCCAGACACGCAGGCGTTCACATGAAAGTCCTGGTGTCCGGGCTGAAATATGGCTGCACGTGTTCCCTTCGGCAACGCCGGCCCGCTGGAGATGCCACCCTGTCAGGGATGGTTTATGGGGCGGGGCGAGGAGGCCAGAGCACAGTGGCCAGCTACCACCCCAGCCAAGGTGCCCAGCGGCTTTGATCTCCTGCTGGTCAACCCTGTGTCACCAGGGATGGCAGCCGGTTCCCAACACAGCATCGCCCGTGCTGTTTTCTTCCCCAAGTAACTACTTGTGGCATCTTGTTGTCATCAGCTAAATGCTGGGCATTCTAGGTCTTTTGCTTTTCTAACTGCTGACAGCTGACCCAGAAGCTGCCCATCCCCGAAATGCTCCTTCTTGGAGCCCCTTCTCCAAGAATTAGCTTGAGACTGGGTGAAATTAAGATAACGCCATGGTTTCAAATTATTGTAGAGACTTTTCTCTTTAATGTGGGATGAGTTAAATCACTGAGTCAGTTGGCCAACCATGAGAAAATACATAGAATGGGAATGTGGAGACAAATTGCTACTACAAAATCTCTCTCCTTAGCAAACTTAGAATGATTTTTTCATTTGTTTTAAATCTGGTGCCCTATAGGAGAACTCTCTTAAGATACACTGATAGTTTATAACTTGTGTGGAAAAAACAACTAATTTACAATGTTGTATCACACACCCCAGATATATGCTCCGTTTGTAAAAGGCATTTGTGGGAAATTATTGTAAATTGAGACAGAGCAAATAAAACTTAATTCAACCTCTCCCTCCCCCAAAAAGAATCTAGCTTGGGGCAAGTGGGACATTAACTCAAAACAAGTTTGAAACACTGGGTTTCCTGAGTTGCAGGATGTACCTGGCCTAGATGATCAAGAACCTGTGTCTCTAACGTGGTTTGTCCCACCCTACTGCCTTCTCCACCCCAAGGTAAGTCCACGGGCCGAGGTAAGTCCGTAGAGCCTCACCAAGGTACAGCTCAGAGTGTGAGCGTGGTGCTCTTGCACCTCCAGAGACCTCAGGAAAACTGAACCCGGCAGGTTCTCACCCTCGCTCCTCAAATGATTCTGCCCGGGCAGCTAAGGACAGCAAGACTGATGAGTATCACCTCAGCCCGGAGTTTCCCCTTCAGGCATCTCCCTGCAGGCCAGAGGTAGCGTTTAGGAGGTGTCTAAGCGGACTCATGACCACTCAGCCACCTCCACATTCACTACCTGGCATTCACTGAGTGCTCACATTGTGTTAGGCACTGTCTAGACACCACAAGAAATATTAAAACGTTCTGGATTCTTGCCCTCAAAGAACTTCCGATCTCATGAGAAGGCAACATGTCATGGAGAGCTGCAGGCCGAGCCCAGGCCACGGGGCAGCTGCACAGTCCAGACAGTGGACTGTCAGAGGAGAAGCAGCCCAGGCCTGGGAGAGTCAGCAAAGGCCTCCTCGAGGAGCTGGGCTTGAGCTTGGCTGGGAGGCTGGTATGGGTTGAATTGTATCCCCCAAAAAGACATGTTGAAGTCCTAGCCCCTGGTGCATCAGAATGGGGTCTTCTTTGGAATAGGCCGGTTAAGAAGTAATTAGTTAGGATGAGGTCAGGGTGAGAAGGACGGGTCTTTAATCCAATACCACTGGTGTCCTTGTAGGAAGAGGAGAGAGACACAGAGTGATGACAACCATGTGAAGACAGACATGGGAAAATGCCACGTGAAGATGCAGCCGAAGATTGGGGTGATGCATCTACTAGCCAAGCAAAGCCAAGGATTGCCAGCTGTCACCAAAGCTAGGAGAGGGGCATGGGACATGTTCTTCCTCAGGGTGCCCAGAATGAGTCAGTCCTATAAACACCCTGGTTTTGAACAGAATTCTAGCCTCCAGAACTATAAGAAAGTAAATGTAGGTTGTTTTAAGCCCGGTGTGTGGTGCTTTGTTACAGCAAGCTCTCAGGAAACAAATGCAGAGACTAAAATGAAAACGCAGAAGCAGGGTGAGGAGGCAATCCCAGGAGGCCCAGAAGTGGGCATGAATATTGCATAGGAAGGACAAGGAACAGCCCAACCCAGCTGCAAAAAGGATTTCAGAAGCAGAATTACACAAAATCAGAGTCTCTGCCTAAGACCTCATTTCCCCAGGGATCCCACTGGTACTTCCTTGTCTTTAGGGAGTCTTCGCACCCCTCATGCCCCTCTCATGTGGCATGAAAGGGGGCTGCCTTCCAGGGACTGGAGCCCTCCTCCCCAACACAGGCATTGGCGAGGAGCAGGCACGTGACCCAGGCAGGGCCAGTCATCCTACCCCACCTTCGTGGCCACAGTAATTCATCCATGGAGGGGCACTGAGCCAAAGCAAGCCAATTAGAGACTTTTCCTGAGTCTCTTTATTTTTATTTAAACTGGTAGAAAAGAGCCCTTTTCTCTCTGGTCACAGGCCTGTGAAACATGAACTGGAAGCTGCCCACAGCCACGGCCCATTAATGTGAATAAATAAGAGGAGATAGAATGATCCTTGTAGCATTCAAGCCCCTGCTTCTAGCCACTGAGTTTTCTGGAGCTGCCACCTGAATTTTTATCTTACTCATTTCCAAGTCTTCCATCAATTCTCTAAGCTATCCCAATAGCCTTCTCTCTCACATAAAAACAAACAGAAATGTAATTTTTTTTAATCAGATAGATGTTTGTCCCTTGCTATGAAAGAGCCCTCACCCAGAACATCATGGGAGAAAGCGTATTGCCTACATCCTGAAGAACTTCAATGCCAGGCTGCATGAGAAAGAGTATGTGAGTGCTTGAGACAGAGAGAGAAATGGGGAAAACCACTCCCATGATAACTAACCCATTCCCAAGATAAGGGCATTCATCCATTCCTGAGGACAGAGCCCTCATGGCCTAATAACCTCTTAAAGGCTCCACCTCTTAATATTGTTTAATGTAGCAATTAAATTTCAACATGAGTTTTGGAGGGGGCATTCAAACCATACAAACCATAGCATTCCACCCTTGGCCCCCCAAAACTCATGTCCTTCTCACATGCAAAACACATTCATTCCATCCTAATAGCTCCCAAAATCCTAACTTCTTCCAGCATCAACTCAAAAGTCCAAAGTCTCTTCTATTAATAAATCAGATGTGGGTGAGACTCAAAACATAATTCATCCTGAGGCAAATTCCCTCCAGCCGTAAGCCTGTGAAATCAAAACAACTTATCTGCTTCAAAATGCAGTGGTGACACAGGCATAGGATAGATGTTCCTATTGCAGAAAGGAGAACAGGAAAGAAGAAAGGACTAACAGATCCCAAGGAAGTCCAACACCCAACATGGCAAACAACATTAATTCTTAAAGCTGGAGAATAATGCCCTTTGATTCCATGTCCTGCTTTCTGGGCACACTGGTGGGAGACTGGGTCCCCAAGGTCTCAGGCAGCCTCATCTCTATGGCTTTGCTGAGCTCGGTCACCCATAAGCTCATCAGAATGTTTTTCACCATCCATATTTCTACCAACATTCTGGCCATGATCACTTACATAATCTCCAAGAAGGTTCAGACTTTCCCTGCATCTCTCCTCTTCTTCTCATCCTGACCAGAAATGCTGTTAATGCCATGTTTATGGGAACAAAAGATTTCCCTAGCATTCTCCTCCAAACTCTTCCAGCCTCTACCCAGTTCCCAAATCATTTCCACATTGTCAGGTATTTGTTATAGCAATACCCCCACTTCTTGGTACCAATTTTCTGTCTTAGTTTATTTTCTGCTGCTATAACAGAATACTATAGACTGGATAATTTAATGAGAATAGAATTTCATTTGACTTATGGTTCTGGGGGCTAGAAAGTCCAAGAGCTGGCATCTGGTGAGGGTCATCCCATAGAGGAAGGCATAAGAAGGAAGTGAGCACAGGAGACAGAGAGAGAACTCAAGGCTGAACTTCATCCTTCTATCAGGAACCCACTACTGTGATAACTAACCCATTCCTGATAATGGCATTAATCTATTCATGAGGACAGGGCCCACATGGCCTAATCACCTCATAAAGGTCCCACCTCTTAATACTGTTACAATGGCCATTAAATTTCCTTTTTTTTTTTTCTTTTTGAGATAGGGTATCATTCTGTTGCCCAGGCTAAAGTGCAGTGGCATCATCATGGTTCACTGGAACCTCAAACTCCTGGGCTCAAGCTATCTTTCTGCCTCAGCCTCCCAAGTAGCTGGGACGATAGGTATGCACCACTGTGCCCAGCTAATTTTTCTATTATTTTTTTTTTATAAAGTTTGGGTCTAGCTAAGTTGCTCAGGCTGGTCTTGCATGCCTAGCCTCAAGCAATCCTCCCACTTTAGCCTCCCAAAGTACTAGGATTATAGGTGTTTGCCACCATGCCTGGCCAGCCATTAAATTTCAACATCAGTTTTGGAGGGGACATTCAAACCATAACAGCATCCTTCTGAGAAGAGGCAGCACAGAGGTCATCAGATTCTCAGTGGAATCCTTGACTCCACCGAAGATTAAGAACCACTGCTGTAAACAGTGAGGAGCCATTATAAAAATAAGAACCACAGAAGATGTCATTCTTCACTGACAATCACTGAGCACCCTCAGATAACCAGTCATTTATTCAACAACATATACTGTCAATCCCACACTCAAGAGCTGTTGGGAGTGCCAAGATACATATGATAGAATGTTATCCTCCAGGAGCTGCAGTCAGCTTAGGGTGGTGATGGGCATATACATAATTTTAATAGAAGGTGATGCCATGAGAGAGGGTTAAATAATGCCATGGCAGTTCAGAAGCCAGTGCCTAGGAGTTTTCCCACCCACCTCCTTTATCGAGCAGTTGAGCTGCAGTAAATAGAGCCCTAGATAGATTCTTTTCTTATGAGTTGACCTTAGATAAGTCACTTCATTTCTCAGAATCTCAAAGTCTTCATTTTTCAAATGGATATGAGAATCCTGCCAGGCCACTCACAGGAACGTTGCAAGGCTCTAACAGAGAGAAAATATCTACTAAATTGCTTAGAGACTTAAAATCCTTAGGCAAGACACACTGCATGTTCTCTTTAGGAGAAGCCAACCTCTGACCGTAGCTCCTTGCTACTCAAGGTGTGGCCCTGGGACTATGCTGACTCACAGATCTCAAACCCCATCCCAGATGCTCTGGATCCTAATCCGTAAGATCTCCTATTTAGGCAAATTAAAATTTGCATTTGTATAAAAATTAAAGTTTGAAGGTACACATTTAAGTTGTTCTTAGCATAGTGTAATTCTAACAGGGAAGAAAATCACTTCAGGGCAGAAGTAAGGATAAGGGACCAGAGTTGCCCAGGTGTGCTATGAGCTTGCTGCCCGAGGTCAAGCCAGACCTCCTCAGAACAGGGGTGCGTGCAGGGACATTAGCTGCCTGAGCCACAGGATGCAGGAGCCACAGTCTGGAAGCCAATTCTAGAACCAGGCTTTGGTTCACAGAAACTTTGGTCCTGCCAGTTGTTGCTGCTGCTGCATCATAGACATGTGGTCTCCTTGTTTCTCAGGTCAGAGTGATACCAGCATCCTCAATATATCAGTGCACTCAAAGGGGATTAGCAAACATCTGGGGAACACAGCCTGCTGTATTTTACTAGTTTGAGGAGCAAGGATCATAAGAGGTTCTCAGAATGCTTGAGTCCAAGCCAAACCCATCAAGGTGCCAGTAGTGTGAGGGGCTTCCTAGCTGTCAGCAGCCTCGTCACTGGACTCCAAGTGACCATACCCAACAAATAGAAGACAGAGCTGAGATTCTGCAGTGGCAAGGTCTGGGGGGTGCACCACAGAACTCAGGATTGGTGGGGTGGCAAAAGCAGTTAGGCCAAAAGGATTCCCCTGGTTCAGTTAGTTTTAGAAGCACCACATTAAACGACGTTGAATTTGTTTCTTTATAGGAGCACAAAGCAAATGTGCATTGTGAATCTTCAAAAGGAGCAGACACTGGGCTTTCTTTCCTGAGCACCTTTGATCACAGAACACTTCTTATCCTACTTTAGGTAGAAAGTCTTTGGAGCAGACTCTGGGAAATACTAGCAAAGATGGAGGTGAGAGAGAAAATTTGGGGAAGAAGATAGTCCATGAATATCTGTAGCAGGAGTCCTAACGGCTTACTCGTTCAGAGTAATCAGGCAATCCGGTGTACAGATGTTTTCATCAAACATGCCTGCTATGGTTTGGATGTTTGTCCCCTCCAAATCTCATGTTGAAATTTGATTTCTAATGTTGGAAGTGGGGCCTAATGGGAGGTTTTTGGGTCATGGGGGTGGATCCCTCACAAATAGATTAATTCCCTCCCTGGAGGGGTGGTGAGTGAATTCTCACTCTATTGGTTCCCTTGAAAGCTGGTTGTTAAAAACAGCCTGAGGTGGAGCATGGTGGCTCATGCCTGTAATCCTAACACTTTGGGAGGCTGACATTGGAGGATTGCATGAGGCCAGGTGTTTGAGACCAGCCTGAGCAATATAGCAAGACGATCTCTAACAGAAAAATTAGCCAGGCATGGTGGGACACACTTGTCATCCCAGCTACTTGGGAGGCTGAGGCAGGAGGATGGCTTGAGCCCAGGAGTTCAAGGCTGCAGTGAGCTGTGATCATGCCACTGCATTCCACAGAGACATACCCTGTCTAAAAAAAAAAAGAAAGAAACAGCCTGGCACCTTCACTCTTGCTGTCTTGCTTCCTCTCTCACCAAGTGATCTCTGCACATGCTGGCTCCCCTTCCCCTTCTGCCAGCCTGATGCCCTCTCCAGATGCCCAATCTTAAACCTTCTAGGCAGCACAACTGTGAGCCAAATAAACCTCTTTTCTTTATAAATCACCGATCCTCACGTATTCCTTTATAGCAATACTAAATGGATTAAGACAATGCCAAATGCATCAAGAAGTTTGCTGTAATAATCACCACCATCAACATTCACTGAACATTCACTATGAGCTAGGCACGTTACAAGTTAGGCTTCATGGACGTGATCTCATTTAATCCTCTGAACTACTATTTGAGGAAGCTACTGCTATTCTCATCCTCATTTTCAGCTAAGGAAACTGAGCCTTAAAAAAGTCAAATGAGTTGCCTTAAGTCTTACAACTAGTTAGTGGCAGCTAGTTAGTGGTAAAGCCAAATTCTAAACTAGATCTCTCTGAATTTCTATGCCTATTAAAATGCTGTAAAAATTCCTTAGTCCTTGGCATGCAGGAAACACTATGCACCAGGAAACACCAGTTCCTTAGACTTGTAGGGTCACATTTTGGGCAAAAGCTCAGTCCCAGTGTCTCCAGACAGGGCACATGTAGATCAAAGCCCCAGTTGATGTGCAGGGTTCACCTCTCTTTGGTTTTATGTGTTACGGTCACCAACCATCTTGTCACCATCTTTTCATATACCGGTTTCTTCAAACTCACCATATGGTGAACTTAAAGACCATGAAATTCAGGAACATGAGGCACGGAGCTTGTATCAATTTTCTGACATAAATCCCCACCCCTCTACCTCTGTAATTAGCTATTAGTTAGGTAAAATGAGCAATTTCTGTGCCTCGCACAGCCATCTGTCAAAGCAATATTTTTATGTTTACACATTTCAAAGAGAAAAACTATTTGTCGCTCTCCATCAATAAACCTGGTGTTTCACAAGGGAACTAGTAAAAAGGTTTCCTCTGTGCAAAAAACTTTCAAAGACTTGCCTCAAACAAACAAGCTGGCACACTTTGTCATGAACAAATCCATGGCTTCTGGGGGAAATGTTTCCTCTGAGTGTAAGAATCACCCTTCCACATGCCACCTTCACTTCCGGTGGAAGAAGAAAGAATGAAGTAAGGGTTTTTCAGATGCAAGGGAGTATGGCAAAAAAACAAAATCTATCTGTGAGCAGGCAACAAGTTTTCCTGCCCTGCTAATAACAAGCTGGGTGACATCTCCCCCAACAACCCCCTCCCACTTCTTCACCTAAAAAAGAAGGGTTTGCCACTAAAACCTCAGACCCGCAGCTCATGGATTTCATGGATGGTGGATCATGGGATGGCATTTGTACACCAGCTTTGGTTTGGAATCCTAGGAAATGTGGAACCTGCCCGATTCACCCCAAGGGAGTGTCACAGTTTTGATCAGAAAAATCTCAAAACGAGAAGCTTTAACCTAATCCATTCCAGAAAGATGAGAATCCCGTCTCTCTTTCAAGTGCTTTGAAAGGGTATCCCAAACACTACACAGTAGTGTTAGTGTTTGCATAGCCTTCACGCTCCATAAGTTTCTATTTGTCTCTGGCCTAAAATTTTTCTAGTAAAAAAAATTAAGACCAGCTTTACATTATATTCCGGGTCGTGAAATTATTTATATCTGGTGATAACAAATAAATTACTTTCCAATATGTTCCTTTCTTATCTTATTTTTATTATTAATTTTAAAATTATTAATTATTTTAAACATATACAAAAGTATCTTACTCTGTTCAGGCTGCTATAACAAAATACCATAAGCTGAGTAGCTTATAAACAACTAAGTATCATACCATAAATCAAGGATCTTATAAACACATCTAATTCTCATAATTCTAGAGGCTGGGAAGTCCAAGATCAATGTGCCAGCAGATTTGGTGTCTGGCAAGGGCCCCCTTTCTAACTCATAATGGCACCTTCCAGCTATGTCCTCACATGATGGAAGAGGCAAGACAACTCTCTGGGGCCCTTTTATAAGGGCATGAATCCCATTCATGAGGACTTTGACCTTATGACCAAATCACTTCCCAACAGTCTCGCCTACTAAAACCAACACACTGGTAATTAGGTTTCAACATATGAGTCTTGGGGGGATACCAACATTCAGAGCACAGCAAAAAGCATTGAAAAGGATATAACACAGACCTGTATACCCACCTTTCAGTTACAATACATGGTCATATTTTGCCGTTTTTGGTAAAGCAAAAAGAGCAATTATTTTTAAAAGATATAAAACACTGCATATATAGTTAATCACCCTCTGACTCCCAATCCACTGCCTTCCTTCTTTGCAGAAGCAGCTACTATTGAAAATTGTGGTTGTTTCCCCTCAGACAGGTTCTTATACTTTTACCACATATATACACACATATAGTGATATAAAGCACTGTTTACTCATTTTAAATGTATATCAATGGTACCATATTCAACATTCATTTTAAAAATTACTTTTTTTCTCAATGAAAGTTTTTAAGGCTCATCCATGTATCATGTATTTTTAGATAATTAAGTTGATCCCAAGTTTTTTGCTATTTACAGATAATGTTACTATCAGCATACTTGTTAATGTCCTCTTGTACACTCTAGGGCATATACCTAGAAGTACTTGTACCAAAGTATAGTTTTATCAACAGTGCATACTTTCATCATTTTCTACATCTATATTTGTAACACTTGGTTGTGTCAGACTTTTCCATTTTTGCCAAATGAATGAGTGTGGAATGACATTTATTGTTTTCCTTCATTATAGTGAGTTTGAGCATCTTTTCATATTTTTACTGGACATTTATATTTTCTTTTTGTGACTTACCAAACAAAATTCTTTGACAATTTTGTACATTGGACTACTTACTGATTTGTAGGGATGTTATGACATGTTTCAGATACTAATCCTTTATTGGTGTATGTGCTGAAAACATCTCCTATCCTGTAGCTTGTCTTTTCATTTTGACTATGCTTTCTTTGTTATCCAGAACTTTGTAATTTTAATGTAGGCAAGTGAATCAATCATTTGCTTTATGGTGTGCTTTTTCTGGGTTTTGTTCAAGTAGTCCTTCCCTTTCCCAGGTCATAAGTATATTCGCCCAGCCAATCTCACATAGGCTACCTGGTCTCAATGTCTGCCATCTTTCCTCTTCAGTTCTTTTAAAAGTATCGTAAAGATTATTCCAACAGCCGGGCCTGGCGATTTACCCCTGTAATCCGGGGACTTTGGGAGGACAAGGTGGGAGGATCACTTGAGGCTTAGAGTTTGAGACCAGTCTGGGAAACATAGCGAGATCCCATCTCTACCAAAAAAAAAAAAAAATGAAAATTATCCAGGCATGATGGTGCATGGCTATAGTCCTAGCTAATCAGGAGGCTGAAGCAGGAGGATGCCTTGAGCCCAGGAGTTTGAGGCTGCAGTGAGCTATGATTTTGCCACTGCACTCCATGCACTCCAGCCTGGGCAAAAGAGGGAGACCCTGTCTCTACAAAAAAAAAAAATTACTTGGTCAACTATGAAATCAATATATGATTATTACAAAAGATCTGGGAAAAGCAGAAAGAAAACAAACCAGGACGTTATTAAATCACTTTCAAAATAATTATTATTATCCTTGAGGAAAGTCACTCCCAGAGGGAAACCCTATGTACAGCTCTGTCTACATCACTGACAGTAATATGTTATATGGCGGACAGGGTGGAGCTTTGTAGAAAGATCTGGATTTGAATCTTATCTCTGCTACCTTCTAGCTGATTTATCTTGCACATGATATTTATGTCCTGTGAACTTCAGTGTCTTCAACTGTAAGACAAGGACAATTAATGCATTGGGTTGTTGTGAATCCCAATTATATCCAAATTCACGTTGGGTTTATAGCTGGCAAAATCTTTTCTTAAAGAGTCCTACGCACTTCCTGCGCTACTATACACCAGGGGGCAAAGGTTCCTGGAGCACAGCAAGAACAGAGAGCCATGGGCATGCTTATCAGGCCATTCCCAAGTGATGGGAAGGATCTCAGCAAAGGCAAATTCCACAGAGTCAGTAAAGCCACTACCAAGCCACAGCAGCAACCGTCCTGGGTCTGTTCAACAGTCACCAGATTCCTCCTTCCATTTATAACAGCACACTGTACAGACAGTGCCTAAAAGGGCATGGAAACTAATTGGAGAACAAAAGCCACCAGTTGATCTCATCCTCAGTACTTCCCTGCTCAAAGGAGTTAATTAGCAAAAGGGAAAACAATTGACTTTTTTGGTATTATATAATCCCATTGTATTTTTGCCAGGTATCGCATTTCACCGCCCACCGCCATGGTGTCACGTCATGAAAGAACTTATTGTTACACACACAAAACAAGGCAAGTTCATAACTTTGCAAGAAGTATAATTCCACATTCTTGGTCTCATTGCAATTGAAATCTTCAGGTCAACAGGCAATTACATTCACACATGTCATGCTCCAAATGAACATTGCTCATGTTGGGTTGGCCCCTGCCTGGAGAAAGACTATTTTTAGGAAGCTTGGCAAAGGAAATTGAAGTTTTCAGCCCAAGTATGCATTGCCAAATACCTAACCCCACCAAATTCTTTCTTACCAAAAGTGGGGGTGGGGTGGCAACGAAATAATGAAATCTTTCTTTTCACCCTTTTGGAGATTATCTTCCCATGCCCCACTCCCTCCAGCTTTCAATATCACCTTCACAGAATGGTGAGAGTAGCTTCCTAGTAGGATTGTAGAATTTGAAAGTCAAGCTGGAGGTCATCTGATTAGAATCTCTTGTCTTTCCATGCTTTGCAGGAACCATGGAGCCTTTTTGTTTAAAGTGAAAATCTTTAGATTAGAGCAGGATCAGGTTAGTGGTCAAGGATCCCAGGGCTATGGACTTCAGATGAATAAGGATCTCATACTGTTCTCTGACACAGGAAAAAATCCTTTAACATATGAAAACTAAATCTCCATATGTGCCCTTTATAGTTATGTAAGTCAAAATTTGGTTTTCTAATAAAGACTGAACTTTAAATAAAATATGAACTTGTTGGGCCAGGATTCTCCCTGTCAGGGACAGTAGAGTGTCTGAAGATACGGGTTCCAGTCTTGACGCAGGGACCTCAGGCAACTAACTGACCCCCTCTGAACAGCGGTTTCTCTGCACAGTTGGACCGCTATCTTCTTTTACTTGGCCCATGGCCTCCTGACGTGTCTCCCTGTGTATAGCGGCCCCCAGAGTGTGGTCCCCAGACCAGCAGCATCGGTACCACCTAAGACTTTGTTAGAAAAGCAAATTCTGGATCACACCTACTAAATCACTAACTCTGGGATGAGGCCCAGCATCTAGAGGCCTAGAAGCTCTCTAGGTGCTGTTGATGTACTCAAACACTTAAGGACTTCTGGTCTACACTGATCATTTACAGTATAAGTCAAAGATCCTTAGCATAGTTCAAAAAGACCTCCAGGATCCTTAGGCCTCCAGGTTCATCCTCTAGTGCTTCCTGCATCTCCCACTCCACCCCTGCAATGGGCCATAATACTACAGAGCAATATTGATTTACTGAGGTGCCACCTCCTCCATTAAGCTTTTCCTCTATCCACATACAGTTAATTACTTTGTCTGCTGGTTCTTGCACAAGACTCTATCATTGCATTTTTAATAGTACCTTGTGAAATATCTGGATATGCTGGTCTATCGCGCTAGCCTGTGAGGTCTTTGGAGACACACAGTCATGTATCGTCTCTTTCATCAACTATTCATTGAACACCATGTGCACAGGTGGATGCTCGGGATACAATGGCATGGATGGGATGTTTATCTTCTGAGCTTTGAATCTTTAGCATCTAGCAGAGTAAAAGGATAAAAAGAGAGAAAAGGAGACTAGAACTTAGCAATTACCTACTCCAACCTCTCCAAAATCCCCAGATTTCTCAAGACCCTCCGTAATTTGACTCTGGCCCATCTCTCATGTTAGTGTCCACTCTACGTGATCTGTCTGCCCTTCACTAGCCTCTCCTCTTTCTCCTGCCCAGATCAAGTCCCAGGTCACCCAGTAAACCAACTCTGACAACCTCAGCTTCTTCGTCATCAATATTTATTAACCATATCATTCCATCCGCTATTGCCTTGTATGGTTAGTCATCATGTATGCATTTCTGTTTTATAGCCCCAGATTTTAAACTATCTCAAGGAAGATCAGGCCTGCTTCCCTTTCTCTTTAGACGTTATACTTCCTCGAGGGCTGTATAGCATAATCCTTCAGTGCAGAGGTTCTGGAATCTGAAGGCCCATGTTCTAATCCTGGCTACAAACAAGTACAGTTGAGTCCCCAAAGTCCTCAACATTTAAACATTGGAGAATCGTTCAATGCAGGGTAAGTCTTGCTTGCCTCGGTTGCACCAAGGACGCTATTGTGTTCCTCTCCCTGTGTCTGCCCAGTACAATAAGGGATGGACTAATGAGATTCCTGAGTGACAAGATCCACAAAGAGAGCAGCTGCAGGGGTAAAAATACACAAATGAGTGGATTCCTAAAGTGTCCCTTTTTTGCAAACGTATTCTAGGTGAAAACAATTCACTGAAGTCACAGAGTAAATAAGTTGTTATATTACATGAATGAAAGCAAACAATCTTCAAACTTAAAACTGTCAAAGTGGTTCATGTCTTTATCCTTATACAGGAATCAGCAATTGAATTTTAAATATTTATCCCGATTTTCATCGGAAAAACCAGATGTTTGAAAATAGTCAATGACTTTCAGCTTTTCAAAGCATTTTGGCTCGATTGCTTTATTCAACTTTAGGAAGCAAAGATAAAAAAAAATCTTGCCATTAATATATTTTAAGAGCCGCTGACACCTAATGGAAGGTTTTGAAAGAACATGTGATTTCTAGGAAAATGTGATACCAGTGGGTAGTTTTTCTCTTCTGAGAAGAACTTCTCTCTCTTCTATCCAGAAGAATTGTCCTGGAAGCTGGTCCCAAGGATCTAGCAGGGCTTCCAGAGATCTTGAGGTGGTGAAACTCTGGTCTCATGAGCATGGAGATAAGAATGAAGGAGACAGGCAAGAACTGCTATTGGTGTGGAGTTTTTCCCCTCACATTGTTTTCCTAGCTGCTCAGAGGTGTCCGTTTCAGGCCTTGACTGGGGAGAAGATGCCTGTTGGCAGCGCCCCACTTGAAAAGCCCAATTAGTAACAGCCGGGGCTAAGAGGCTTTGCACAGGAAGTCCGCTTTACCCCAGCGCTAGAAATCAGTGTGACGCCTACCATAGCCCAGTGTCCCTGCAGGACCCCACTGGGAAATCACTCGAGTTTTATGAGGTTAGCTGCAGTTTTTGTGTAAACAACATAACGTTTTATGATGGGAAACCTAGCCCTTTGCTTTTTATGTAAAAGCATCGATTAAGGCTTTTTTAATGTTTGAAATGTAAAGAAGTGTGAAAAACTAATGTTGTTTCAGAAATGGTCCAAGGAAAAAGATAATGCAGTAGCTACAAGTTTAATGACCTTTCTCATAAAATTATGTAGGGGATTTGTGATAAGCGTGGCAATAAAAATGGTTTTGTTGCCTCTAATTCTCCCAGCTGTGGATTAAATGTTTTCTAATGGCTAGTACCACTGCTGCCTATATCCATTATTCATCCCATCACTGATTTAATATGTTTCCAAGAGGAATAACAGTAAATTCGCATATTGTATTCTTTAATTAAAATATTTGAAATAGCAAGATTTCTTTTACTCTTGTGATTTTTCGCTGGGGATTTTTTTTTTTTATTGGGAGTTGCTGAAATTATCTTTTGTAAAAGACAACTTAAGTAAAAACCAAATTCCAGTGGTTTTTGAATTTGTGTCATTATACATTTATCAAAACCCACGGAATGAACAACACCAAAAGTAAACCCCACGGTAAGCTATGAACTTTGGGTGATAACGATGTGTCAACGTAGGTTCATCAGTTGTGACTAATGTGCCAGTGTGGCGCTTCCTGTTGACAGTGAGGAAGGATGTGCATGTAGGGGCGGGAGATATACGGGAACTTTGCTGTGAACCTAAAACTGCTCAAAAAAATTCCCTATTAAAAAAACCGGGCCAGGTGAAGTGGCTCGTGCCTGTAATCCTAGCACTTTGGAAGGCTGAGGCAGAAGGATAGCTTGAGGCTGGGAGTTTGAAAGCAGCCTGTACAATATAGGGAGACCCCCACTCGACAAAAAATAGAAACATTAGCCAGGTGTGATGGTCCCAGCTACTTGGGAGGCTAAAGCAGGAGCATCACTTGAGCCCAGGAGTTTGAGTTTGCAGTGAGCTGTGATAATGCCACTGCACTCTAGCCCAGGAGACAGAGCAAGACCCTGTCTAAAAAAAAAGAAAAAAAGAGAAAAAAAAATCATTGCAATGTGTGGTGTGTGTGTATGTGTGTTAGTATTGGGGATTAATTTCATTTTCTGGGTGTCTGTGGTTTAAGCCTAAAACCCTCCGTGACATGTTGCAAATCTGTCTAAAATGCATTATCCCTGGTGCCAGGTGTGGTGGCTCCCACGCTTGCTTGGGTGCAGGGGACTCATTTCCCCAGATTCCCACAGATAGGACTAGAGACAAAGAAGGAGATTGCCTGACAGTGAGCTGCCCTGAAGGCATACCCTGCAAATTGCTTTCCAGACTAAACCTTTGGCATGGGTGTACTGTTGCTTTCTACCTTTTTCTTGTAAACGTTGTGCTTAGGGGGAGAAAGGGGAAACCACAACTGACCTCTTCTGATGGCTGCTGGTTCTTAAACCTCAGGTAATCAAGGCCTAATCCTACCAAGGATTTAGCTCTGTATAATAACATGTTGCCATTATCAAACCCACCAGCTTTTATCCTCAGGTCTTCATAAGAGAACACAGTATTTGGAAGGCCAAAGCCATTACTGGGATTTCCAGAACACTCTTTATCTAAGGCCCATATCCAAGGCATGTTAGGGCAGAATGCGATTGTCTGGTGCACTTTGGGCAGCACGGATTGGCAAAGAAAATGACGGGCCCAGTGGGTGGTGCCAGGAGGGGAGGACTCTCATACAAAGAAAATGCCTATTTCTTCCAAAGTGGGCAGAGTGGGTAGGAAAGCTCCAGGAATAAGACACGCCCTGAGAGGGACCCAGCTGTGGTCACTCAAGTCCCCAACACACACTGGCATGCATCCTCCTTCGCCAAGGAGCACTCAGCATTTGGCCGATGGTTAACAGGAACTTTCTAATTCATGCCTTTCCATGACAAGATCAGGAGCTATCAGGGTGGTGACAGCACCATGCGGTGACAGAGCATCACATCACTCTATCAGTGACATCATGATGTCATTGCATCATTCCGTTGCTCTATCCGTGCAGTGCTTCAGTATGCCATGCCTTAAGTTATGCTGAGAGTACGGGTGCAGATAGAACATCCACCCGTGCTCGGGGAGCTGACAATGTCGCCCTGTACAAAGTCCACCTTGAGAGAAGCAGAAAGAAAGCAGATCTGTCTTCACCAGGTTCAGTCTCCATGTTCTGCCAGAACTCAGAGCCACCGCCGCGCCCCGTCTGCCCCTGCTGCTCTACCTTTGACCTACCTGTGGAGACCACACTTATTAAAGGAGCGAGGTCATTTACTCCTGTGCTTGCCCCACATTGGCCCATTACAGGCCGAAACTGCTGAATTACATGTGGTGTTTTATGAGACGATCGAGTGTCAGGGAGTGATAGAGTGAAGGCTGCCACGCAGATTCCCGCACAGACCACGGAGGCGGGTTGTCGGAGCCTTGCTCGTCTTGGGAAGCCACTGGCTGCTGCCCAGGGCGCCTCCATTCACCGCCAACGTAGGATTGCTGTGTTTTTTACCTTAGTCTCCCCGGAAAGGTGTAGGCTTAGGAGAACAATTGGATTTCTATATCCTTCACTCTTCTTTCATTAAAGGAAATCACTTCCCTAAAAAAATACAAACAGAAGAACTTCGACTGCATTTCTTAAATGAAAAGGGAGACATTTTTTAAATGAGAGAGAGGAGAGAGACAACAGAGACAGAGACAGAGAGATTCCTTCTGACATCTCAAGCTAAGAGTAAAATCTAGGACTTCCAAAAAGGTATGACTCTTAGAAACTGATTAATTTTTAGATCTTAAAAAGCCATACGGTCTCTTTAAAGAGCAATGAAAGCCTGATTCAAGTTGTTAAATTTTATGTTGTGTGTAATGTTGTAATTGATGTCAAACCTTTCACATTTTCTTACCACTGACATTGGACAGTCTACTCCACTCAAGGGCTCAGTTACCAGAGTCGAGATTAAGTAACCTAACCAGGAAATAAGGGCAGAATGGAATTTTATTACATGGAATTGAGAAGTTCAAATGCAAAATAATTAAGTCTGAGCCAAATATAGCCATTCCCTCTCCCATCAGTTTATTTTGGTGGATAATTGGCTATATTCGATATTTCACTGAGCTGCATATAAAACTTTATTGCCCTTGTAAAGTGCATGCTGTGAATTCTGATGCTTCTGTGTGTTTGGGGGAACATAATTGTTCCCTTTGCAGAATAGCACTGCTTACCTAGGTCCTGAAAGCAAACTAGGCTTCCAGGACGCCTGCTGCTGAAATTCCCAGTGCTGGAATGAGTACGAGGAGCTCAGATCAAAGCTGAGGAGAGGGCCATGTAACAGTTGGAAAAATAGCACCTGAACCTCAGAGCACACGAAATGCAAAGACAAAGACACCAGTCCTACTGGGTAGGGGCTCTGGCAGGTCACTGCTGGGTTAAGGTTTTTGCGTTTGTTAAATGCTTAGAATAAGTCAGGTCACACTGAGCAGGGCTCACCAGAAATGATTCCATATTAATATGTGGGGTCTTTTTCCAGGTGGTCTCTCCCCTTCCTTCCATCCCTCTCAGAAATGGGGGCTGTCTGTGTACTATGAGAGCCTGCTTTACTGTGCATCCAAGACCATGAGCACAATATGGAATTGACCTAATTAGATCCTGTTCTGGGAAAAACAACGTGCAACTACATACAGTTTCAGTTAGGTTCCAAGAGCTTTCCTGTTCTTTTGAGTCCAACAATACGCCTGAATCCCCATCTCTGATTGTTTCTACAAGCAGGTTTCACAATGTATCCCCCAGGTTGCTGCTGTGGCCTCAATTCCCTGCCAGCACCACGCAGGATTCATCCGGCTTTTTCTGTGTCATTTATGGGACCTCTGATGCCCTCAGAATCCTCAAGACTCTCACGGTCCTCTGACGTTAGAATCCTCTGACTGCAGAGCTCGCAGGCACAGCAGAGCCAAGGCATCTGGGGGAGTCGTCCCTTCGCTCCACATGTATTCCTGAGTCTCTATTCCATGGAAAGGACTTTTCTAGATACTGGGGACGTGATGATAAATCAGACACGGCCCTCGATGACCTACCGGGCAATGCCACATTTCACATCCTGGTTCCCTTAATCCCCGGGAGCCTCCGTACCATAAGTACCCTGTGGACTTTTCCACACAAAGAGTCTGGAGCTTTCACCAGCCTCTCAAAGGGCTCTGTAGCCCTTGCAAAAAAAAGAAAAAGTCAGAAACCACCAGTCTAGCAGGAAAATTGGACTATTAAATAATTATCATGTCATATATAAAGAGCTTGTTTTGTAAGAGAAGTGTGCACAGTTCTGAACTCCCTCCATCAACATTGGTTGAACTTGTACCAAGCGCAATGAGAGCTGGGAAAAAAGAGAACAATTATTTATGCCAGGGCTTGGGAAGGGAGGGGGGAGTATTAATAAACGTTTTAAAAGGAGGTCACACTTGAATGAGTTTCTGAGAGCTGAGTGGGAGTGGGCTAGGAGCAGAAAGGGTTCTTGGCAGACAGGCAGGACGACAGGAAGGAGAGCAGCGAGTTCAGGGAAGGGCGAGAGTCCAGAGGAGCAAAGACAAGAGCTGAAACTGCAAAGGCAGGCAGCCGGGACTGTGAAACGACACACACCCTCTGCTCTCTGCTCGTCTGGTGGTAACCAGACTAAGGGAGTTGTTAAGCAGGAATCAGAGTCTTTCTCTAGGAGGATGGATACCTAGAGGTAGTTAGAGTACTGAGTCCAATTAAAGCGGCCCGAATAACCCCGCCACCCAGTAGGATGAGAACTTTTGGGAAGGCACATGCCCTCCAGGTTTGCCTGGATTTGCCCGGCATTCACTGCCAATCCTGCCCCCCAGAAAACCCCTCAGTCGCGGCAAGCCAGGCCGCTGGTCACTCTGCCTCCAGGTACACAGTCAGCAATGGTCCAGGGGGCAGGAAGAGGGCATTCCCAGGACCAGAAGCACAGAGTTCTAGAAACACACAATTCTCCCTTAGAAGAGAGGGTCGGAGGGGAGATTTCTCTGGGGGCCTGGGCTTGGGATTGGGAACTTTGAGAAAGATTTGTGTGACAGTATTTCTCATGAGAACATCACAAGGCACTTCCATGGGTGTCATCAAGCCCGAGAAGCCCCTGAGAGCCGCAGGCAAGGGGAGCTGTTCCCCCCATGGCAGCGTGGTGGGTGGAGGGAGCGTGGTCAGAGGCTGCTACCGTGAGGACAGCCCAGAGGGGGGAAGGGGAGGCTGGAAGGGTGGGCAGCGGTGCCAACAGCGCAGGCTCAGGCCCATGCACAGCTCCAGGACCACAGAGCCCCCAGGCCTGAACCAGGGCAAAGGCCACCCAATGTTCTTGAGAACCAAGGCTAAAATACAGAAAGGCCCACTTACCATCACAGTCAGTGGCCCACACGCTCAAGCTCCGTGTGCACCCAGCTAACAGCCTCCCCTGAATGCTCTTTGGGGCCTGGGGTCTCGAATCTCGGCAGCCACAACTGCCCTCCCGAAGAGAGGCCCACACAGGCTCTGGAGGTGAACTCAAAGCCACGGGGGCAGGGAATTCTGATGTCTTAGGAACCCAAAGCACAAAAGGTGGAGTGGGGCCAGGTTTAGGATGGACACATCCATCGCTCTGGCAGACTCCTCGTCTAGGAGTGAACGGTCAGACGGGAGTCTGGGTGAAGTCCTCTAAAATGCATTGCCCAGGACAGGCGGTACTGGCTGGGCTGCCCTGGTTCCAGGAGCCCTGGGCTCCTCCCAGGTGCCTCTCAGGGCGGTTTGTAAGGCCTGGATGTGAGTCTTAGCTCTGTTCCTGACTAGCTCATGGCCTTAAGGAAAGCATTTACCCTCTCCGAGCCTACCCCTTCTCTGTAAAGAGTATTATTTAACCACCGGCCTTGTGTGGGTCTCGGGAGGATCACAGGAGTAGACAAACGTGCAGGTCACAAAGTCCCTTAAGATGGGAAGGAGGATAGGATGCTTTCTGCCTCGTTGAAGGAAGGTAGGTTCCAGGGCTAGACTGGGGAAGGGGCACATAACCGTGCTCTCCTCACCTAAACTCAGGCCACAGTGGGACAAGGAGGGAAAAAACAATCTTAGGTTTGAGGGACAACCTGAACTTTTGCTGCAAAGGTGGCGCATTTGGAGTCTCCTCTGTTTATTTGTCTTGCACGTGTCATCCCTTCAACCTAACCCCCAGCAGGGCTTCTCTCTGCCTCCAGGCTGGGTTCCATAGGAGCTACAGGGCAGTGGGTATGGGAGTGCTGGAGCTGGCATCTGGGTTTCCCTTTAGGAACTGACAGACAGGGGAGCTCAGGTCTAATCTGTCCATCCACAGCCCTCTCTAAGGCGGCAAGACTGACCATCCTCTTTTAAACTTTAAATTTCACCCCAAGTGGATCCTCTGCTATAGGAAATAACTTCCCCAGTTAACCTGGTTAGGGCAGGAGACAGTGGCCCCAGTGGGAGAAGTAAATCGTGGGGTCTGCAGCCATCAGCACCCACAGGAGCAGAAGGACCGAGCAGGGTTAACCACACCACGTGGTGTCAAACACAGTGTTCTCTCTGAGAACACGCCGTGGACACGGAGCCACTTACTGAGGTCAGAGCCCAGGTACCTACGAAAGGCGTGGAGAGGGTGAAAGAGCTCAAGAATTTCAGGAGGCTGCTTGGGCACAGTGTGGCACCAAGACACAGTTTCTGACCATCCAGGCAAATGTGTGAGGAGGCCAAGGAACAGCAAAGCACCATACGGTCCTGACCTCTGCCCAGAAGCTCCAAACCCAGGCGTGGAGCAGAGAGCTGGGAGTGGAGAGAGGGGTCTGAGACTTACAAAGGACAAATGACTTGCTTATGATCAAACAGCTGGCTGGCACTGGAGCCAAGATTTGAACTCAAGCCAACGTGGTCCAGGCCTGCACTCTTAGCATCAACCCAGTGACAACCTTAATATTAAAAAGAGTAACAATCTCCCAGCCGTGTGCTTAGGGAAGATGCTGAACAGAATGGACAGTGGCTCCAATGAGGTATCACCTAACCACAGTGAGATTGGCCTTTGTCAAAAGAACCCAAAACAACAAATGCTGGCAAACATGTAGAGAGATAGGAACACTCTTACACTGCTGGTGGGGCTGCAAATTAGTGCAACCTCTGTGGAAAAGAATTTGGAGATACCTCAAAGAGCTGAAAATAGAAATACCGTTTGATCCAGCAATAGCACTATTAGGCATCTACCCAAAGGAACAAAAGACATTCTGTAATAAAGACATCTGCACCTGAATGTTTATGGCAGCATAATTCACTATTGCAAGGATGTGCAAGTGCCCGTCAACTCATGAGTGGATTAATAAAATGTGGTATATGTATACAATGGAATACTACTCAATTATAAAAAACGATGGTCATCTAGCATCTCTTACATTTTCCTGGATAAAGCTTGAGCCCATCCTCTGAAGTGAGGTAGCACAAGAATGGAAGAATAGGCACCACATGTACTCGCCATCAAACTGTCACTAACTGATCAACACTGTGGTGCTCACACAGTAGTAATATTCTTTAGGGATTGAGGGGTTGGGGGTGGGTAAACTCACAAATAATGGATGCAGTAAGCATTGTAGGGGGAAAGGGCATGCTTCAAATCATGGTTTGGATGTGGCAAAGTCATAACATGTAACCAAAATGTTTGTATCCCCATAATATCCTGAAATAAAAATAAATAAATAAATAAAAATTAAAATAAAAGAATGCACAGTGGCTCCACGTGAGTGACTTCATCTGGCCCTCGTGACCCCTCTGTAAGGCAGCCAGGGTGAGAGTGGGGGTCCCAGGAGAGATAAGGCCCAACTCTTCCTCGACCTTCCTCAGTCCAAGTAGAGAAAATGGTAAAAATCCAGCTGTCACTCAGTAGGCCTCTTCCAAAATCACAGCTTCATCTAAGAGCCCGGCCTTTAGACTGTGTGGGTAGAGAGAACAGCTTGCTCCGAACGTCTTTGCCTGAGTGTCTGGACGTGGGATCCAGGCTGGCAGCCTTAAGGACAGAAAGGGCCCCTCGCCCCACGTCGAACTCACCATCCCTCTGTGCCTGCAGATTCCGCTAAAGGAAAACAAATACTGAATGCATGGGATTTTTTTTTTTTCTTCTTTTGAAAAACAAAATGTCAGCAGCTCAGCAGTGGATCCCAGGAAGGCTTCAATCACATTCCAGGACTTGTTCATCACAAGGGTTTCAGGGATGGAATTTGTGGAGGAATCTGTTTTTTCCTTTCCCCTTGCTTAAAGGATCTGTAGAGTTATTAAAAACAAAAGACGGCGAAGTTTCAAAGTACATTGACAGTGCCCCTTTAAAAACACACCCAAGCCCAAGATGAATGCTAGAACGACAAGATACTGTACTGATTAATTATTAAGAACACATTGTGTGCGGTTTGACAGCTATGCCAGAGCAGTCTGCTTCATAGTGATTAAACCTCAATAAATGTGGTTCTAATAATGAGCTGGTATTGAATTATCAGACAATGGCAGCCTTAGTAAATCTTAATTAGTTTTGTCTTTTGAGACCTTCATTTAAATTCTGAGTAATACGAATGCCGTTCCTAAGCCAAGGAACCCTCCTACCCGCCCTGGGCCCACGACCCCCAGCCCCGCTGACACTCAGAGCTCCAGGCCAGAGGTGCTGGCGCGGAGGACCGCGTGGAGGGTTGTGGGGGGATCAAGCATGGAACTGGGGCGCCCACAGCTTTTCTGGAAAGTTTGCATTCCAACAGACAGGGCCAGCTTTCTTCAGACTGCGAGGAAGGCCTCCCCAGGCCAACTGCTAGACGTTTGGGTGAGGAAATTATTTCTGAAACGTGGAGCTCTGGGAACCAAAAAAAGAGAGGAAGAAGCAGGGGGCTCCCTGTGAGCTTGAAGCGAGGAGGGGGGTTGGAAGAACTCTCTGGGCAGATGGCAACAGGGCCACCACCCAGACTCGAGGCCTTTCAGGGCAAACAAACTGGCCAAGGCACACGGCCTTGCTTCAAAAGGCCACAATTACTCGTTTTATTGCTCCGAGTTACAAGATGATGGTATCTCAAAAGAAGGTGACAGCGAGTTAACAGATCCGTCCCTGAGGGTGCCTGGCCCAGACCTAGAGACTCCCTTCTCCAAACAGTGATGCAGGCACAATTAGGCGCTTTCGAAATGAGACATTTCTCTGCTTTGGGAACCTGGTGGAAGGCTGGTCAATGCACACTGCCCCCCCTGCACATTTTGGTACTAATTAACTCCTAATTTGGAAAAGGGGGAAAAGGGGTGTCTCTTTCAAGAATTTCTCCCTCCGGAGATGGCATCTCTGAGCAGCAGCATTTGGCAGTAAAACACAACAAATGTCAGAGCAGAGTGGCTGCAGGGCTCTGGATTTACGACTCGGTTCCGGAATGCTGTGAGAGCTGTGGCCAGAGACTCTGATTTCAGATTGGGATGGATTTGGGTAATTAGGCAAAGCCACTGAGCCCTGTCCCAGGAGGCAAAGGCCTAGGACCCATCTCTGCTGTTAACTTGTTGTGCGACCTTGGACAAGTTCCTTTTCTTCTCTGGGCTTCCATTCACCATCTAGCTAAAATAAAAATGTGAGATTCGTGATCTCTAAAGATAATTCCAGCCCCCAAAGTCTGTCATTCTTAGAGTCCAAAAATTAGCAGACATTTACCCCAACATACACGCATATTCCAGAATTGATGGAACACAGAAGTTGGTACAAGGCATGATCCATGACTGAGGGGCCCTGCTTTCATCCTCACTGCATTTAGCATCATGGTGAACTCATGCTTCTCATGGTGACCCTTTCTCGGAGTGGAAGGAGAAGGGCCACCATCCATGCAGAACAACCGGGGGCTCCTCTCCACTTCTCAGCCCACGCAAAGACCACGCTCCAAGGGCATCTGTTCTTTGGAGAAAGGTACCCAGAACTTTTCTGTCTGCTCACCCCTACCCTAAGTGGTGACACTCAGGTGGCAGTCATGAGCAGCATATCTTGCAAGGTCTGCAAGAAGCGGTGAAGTCTCGCTACCTTGCTTCAGGTGAGCACCACGTTGCCATGGCACCCTGGTGTCCTGGCACCAGCCAGCCAGTGTTTGTTTAGTGCCACTTTACAACTGCACTTGCCCCTAGGAAGGCCCAGCCCTGGGCATCTGCTCCAGAAGCTGCCGTGAACTCAGAGGAAGGACCGCACTTCCACCAGCAGCTGATACGCAGGACTGTCTGAAAATGCTGAACCGACTTGGGGGAAACAATGGCACCTCTTTCCCAGATGCTTAATTCATATTTTCCTACTCTCCCCTTTCTTCTTTATTATAAAGAGGAACATTTGTCTTTCCTATAGCAGTTCCTGTTCCATGAGAGTTATTACACAAATATCCTTCATTTCTCCTCTGCAGCATTTCGCAACCCTAATGTTATAATTATTATTTGATATCTGTGTCCCCCACAGTAGCAAGCAGCCAGTCTGTCTTGGTTACTACTCTCTCCTCTATCCTGGCACAGCTCCAGGTACCTTGCAGTGCTCAGGGAGCACTGTGGCAGGAGTTGTTTGCAGGCTTCAGGCTGTTGGTGCTAGGGGAGCTCTGAGGAGTGAGAACGGAGGGGCCAAGGACACCCTCCTGGGGTGGCCTGAGGCTGGGCTTTAAAAACCGGCCACACTTGCAGGGGCAGAGGAGGCCTGGGTACCCGGCGGTGTGCTCCCCAGTACCTCCCTCTGACAATGCAGCAACATGGCCCGGCCCCTGAGCAGTCGGGGGGGAAGACGCCACCTGCAGGTGAGTGTGGGGAAACACCAGCACAGAGCGGGTCTCCAGGCTGCTTGGAAAAATTTGGTCCTTCCTTTTGGTGAAATAGTGCTCACTCGTGGCTCTTCTGATTTCCGCTCAAATCTTCCATGCACAGCCCTTTTATCTCTCCTGGCCATACCAGCTCACTCCTTGTTGAGCAATTTGTTTTTCCCCAAACCTCTAAATAAAACTTGCAGTTCTTGCCAAATGTTTTCTCCATCTATTTAGCAACATGAGTACTACAAACGGATCACAAACAGATCAAATATAATACATTTGTTTTCGAATCCTGGAAAAATCTTCTCTCTCGCGTGCTCTCTCTCTCTCTCCCCCTCCTCTACCTGCCTCTTTTCAGACACATTATCAACCCTCCTGGCAATTTTGGCAGGGCCAGTCCTGGCTGCCCTGGCTCTAGCAGATGGCTGGGCAAGCACTGCTGGGAGCTGAGAGTGGAGACCCTGTCAGAGTGACAGGCAGGTTACTGACTGGTGCCCCAAAGGAGTGGTGTGTGTGGCCATGTGGGGAGCAGGGCGTACAAGCCTGCAGGTGACCCGTGTGTTGGTGGAAGCACAGGTGTGGCGTAGTGTGGTGTGGTGGGTATGGATGCAGAAGGACGTGTGCTATGGAGGGATGTGTGGGGCCCCTGGGACTGTGTGTGTGAGGCCTGTGGGATACGGAAGATTGTGGGCTCTGTGTGTGTTTGTGTATGTGTGTAACCATGGGGTGTGCACTCGGTGGGATATGTTCTTGTAAGAATGGTGCGGGAGTGACAGGGCTTGGTGTGGTGGAGTGTTAGTAGGGTACAGAGGGTACAGGGAAGGCATGTATCCAAGTGACATCTTGGCCACCAGAAGGCAGCTCCCAGGCTGCCAGGCCTTGGCTCTGAGACCATCTTCAGGAGCAGGAGAGCTGCTCACACGGGGAAGGCCAGGACCCCTGCCCTGGGCAGAGCAGCTTCAAGCCCAGCCTCCAGTCTATGAATGGACCCGGTGGCTGGGGAAGCTCAGCATCTGTCACCAATGTCTGTGCTCAAGGAGACTGATGCAAAGCAACGAGGCAAACTCGTCCTGTTGCTTGCGCACAGCAACTATTCTCACTCAAGGGCCTGGGGAAGACGCTGGAGCCTTGGCCTAAGTGAGCTTTGTGGCTGGTCAGTCTCTGGGGCCACATTATCACTCATAATGACCTTAGCCCAAGGGAGACATAGTCCACTTTCCCAACCAACAGACAGCTCTCCCCGGAGACCCAGAGTAGACGACTCTGGGCAGGCTGCCCAGGAGCCCATGCAAAGGTCATACTTCTATCAGGGGTTGTCACAGAGGAGGTGCCAGCTGGGCAGACCCGGCTCCCATCATGTCATCCCCTCAACCATATACGACTCTTTCCATCACGCCCACTGTCGGTAAGATTCAGCACCGTGGCCTGCCCTCCAAGGCCCTCCAGTGTCCTGTCCCGCTCCCCCAGCAGCCCATGTTCCCTCCATGTTATCCCTGACTCCAGCCAACCTGAGGCCAGGGAGCCATCCTCAAAATTCAGGGCTCCTCTCCCGAGAGGCGCAGCGGGAGAGGCCCTGGAGGCTGATCTCAGAAGTGGCCGAAGCTGGACTTGGATGGGCAGGGCACAGAGAGTCATAAAGAACTTCTGAAGTGACATTCAACTTTGAATTCCAGACCTAGTATTTTTAAATGTTCGGGAAAACTGTTGTGATTGGCTTTGAGGCAGGAGGGACCCTGTGCTTTCCTTTTGTCATTTAAAACTCCTACATGACAGATGGTCTCAAACAGCTCACTAACCAAGATGGCTCCCGATATGGAGTGAAGTGGAGGAAAAGGCCTCTCAAAAGTCACTGCTGAGAGAGAATAACCCAACACGCTTAGCACAGCCACAGGCAGGGGACTGTGGGGTCTAGAAGAGAGGCGGCAGCCCAGTGAGGGGTAAATGGCAGGCCACCATTCTGCATGGCGCGATATTGAAACCCATGGGAGAGTCTGTAACAACAGAACTGAATACTGCTCACGTCTGTACCCAAAGCCTGCCCCCGGCCTGTGACTCTCTCTCTCTTCTCCCCTACCTGAGATCCATCATTCTTTATGCTTGTTTGCCTTCTGGAGGCCCTAAGTCCCATTCAGGAGATAGAATGAGAAGGAAAATCCACTTTTGGTCTCCTCTTCTCTTTCCCTGAAAGTGGACACCCAGCTCCTTTCCTAAATACAGCCAGTTAGCCCACTTCTTAGCAGGCAGTGAGGGTTAATCCATCCTTTCAATACATGAGGGAATGCTCAGCCTTGGAATTTACCTAAATTCCAAGAGATAGACACAGGGAGTCAAAATATTCCCATATGGAGAGATGAGCCCTCCTGCTGTCTGCAGGGACCATGGCAATAGCCCCCAGCCAGCCCCATGTTGCAGTGTGGCCCCAGGCCCTTTGCCCTCCACACTGATGCCTGAGCGATCTTTCAGAAGCACAATGTTGGTCTCATTTAAAACCCTTCGATGGCTCCCCAAGTCCCAGCTCTTGAACGTGGCACCTCAGGCTCTCCATGCCTTCTCCCTGCCACTCCTACTCTCTATAGCCACCCAAATCCCAAATCCACGCCCTAAAGAGCTCTTTATGCTTCTCAATTATGTCATGCTTTCCCTTGTTTTAGAGCAAGTTGTACATGGGATTCCTTCTGTATAGAAAGCCCTTTCCTGTCGTGTTCATCTAGTTAACTAATTATCAAGCCCCCTCCTCCGAGAGTCTGCTCAACCCTCACCTCCACTGGGGACATTCCCTCCCCATCTTGTCCTTACTGTCCCTAACAACATCGCTTGTCTTGGAATCCTCTCAACTAGAGGCTGCATTTTCCCTCCTACACCTAAGGGTCTGGAAGAGAGGTAGGTATGCCCTTTGTTTCCCATGGCTTCTTCCAAGCATTTCTCCTTCCTCTTTCAAAGGCCTTGCTTCTTTGAAGTGCAACTCTTTATGCTTTACCACCCACTGTCCTCCTTGTCATTCCCCCTCATTCACTGATGACTTTAGCACCTGGCTCACTGTCTTCCTCTCCATCACCACTGCTGTCGCTCTTGGCAGCTTTCACATCCACATACATGGCCCTTCCCCAGCACCCTGGTCTCTCTGTTCCTTGATCCCATCAGATTCAATGATCCTTCCTTCCATCTCACCTCAGCCACCAACTGCCATGGCTACACTTTGCATCTTTTCAACCAGTTATTTTAACCTCCCCTCTGAAATGTCAAGCGGCTCCACTCTCTGACCACTCTTCCCTTAATCTAGAGCATCCACTCCAGCAATGCTGACTTCAATGAGACGCTCAATCCATGGTCCCTCCCCGTTTCTCACCACCATCTCCTGCTCACATCCCCCACCCCCACCAACACACACACATTCTCACCCTATTCCCCATCCAGCTCAGGTTCCTTGGTCATCACCATATCCACCCCCTTGCGCATGTCTGTGTCCTCTGCCTGTTTTTCTCTGTATATCACACAAGCCTACAAAGACCTGGACCTGCATAAACCAAGCTATCTGCTTACTCTGAGTCTGTACCCAACCAACCAACACTACTGTGAAAATCATGCCATAATCATGCTGATTAGACTTGCCTTAAATTTGCAAGCACAAATCTCTGCACTTCCAGTAATCCTACTTTCAATTCACATTCCAAGTCTCCAAGACAACTATGTCAGATCTTCCCTACTGCGCTTAAACATCTAAAACCTCCTCACTCTCAGAAATTGCCTCCCCCAATCCTTCACTCTCTTGCCATAGGGATATGGTGAAAATGTGTTGTTTCTGTTCCAAGCAAAGCAAACCATCCTCCTTCCTTCAGAATCCATCTCCTCTCAGCTTCTCAGGACCTCATTCCTGCAGTTACCCTCTTATCTCTCATCGTCTCTGCACCTCACCCCAGCTGGGCTTGCACCATCACTACCCACCAAAAACGGCTCTTGCCCAGGTTACCGATGACTCATGTTTTGCCAGGCCCCCTGATAAGTTTTCTGTCCTCATTCTATTCAACCTCTCAGGAGCAGGAAATTGAAAGGCATTCATTTCTGGGTTCTTATGATGTTATTCTTGTTTGGTCTCCCATCTGCCTTAGTGACTGTTCCTTCTCCTTTGCCACAGTCTCCTACTGTGCCCGACCTAGGGCTTGTCTGCAGCCTTCATCTCTTCCCAACTACTTTCTCCCTCTGAGTGATCTCAGTCTTATGGTTACAAACAGTGGTCTTTTATTTATTTTTATTTTTAATGGACTTTATTTTATCAAGCAATTTTAGGTTCACCACGAAATTGAGCGGAAAGTACTGAGAGTTCCTGTGTCCTCCCTGACCACCTCCCACAGCCTCCCCAACGATCAGCATCCTACACCAGAGCAGCGCCTTTGTTATAACTGATGAGCATACGTTGACTCATTATAATCGCCTAAAGTCCTTCAGTGTTCACTCTTGGTGGTGTACATTCCATGGGTCTGAACAAATGTATAATGACACGAATCCACCATTATATTGATAGTATCCTACGGAGTAGTGTCACTGTCCTAAAAATCCTCTGTGCTCTACCTGTTCACCCCTCCCTCCCCAACCCTTGATCTATTTACTGTCTCCATGGTTTTGCCTTTTCCAGAATGTCATATAGTTGGAATCATGCTGTCTGTAACCTTTCCAGATTGGCTCCTTTCCCTTAGTAATATGTATTTCCAGTTCCTCCATATCTTTTCATGGCTTGATAGCTCATTTCTTCTTAGGACTGAATAATATTCCATTATCTGGATGTGCCACAGTTTATCCACTCATCTACTAAAAGACATCTTGGTTGCTCCCAGGTTTTGGCGGTTATGAATAAAACTGCTATAAACATCTGTGTAAAGTTTTTTGTGTAGATGTAAGTTTTTAGTTCATTTGGGTAAATACCAACGAGCATGATTGCTGCATCATGTGGTAAAAGTATGTTTAGTTTTCTAAAAAAAGAAAAGAAAAAATAACTGTCTTTCAAAGTGGCTGTACCATTTTGCATTCCCATCAGCAATGAATGAGAGTTCCCATTGCTCTACATCCTTGCCAGCATTTGGTGTGGTCAGTGTTTTGGATTTTGGCCATTCTAATCTCATTATGTATTGTTCTCCCCTTGTCCACCTTGCTCCACCAATGTGGCCCTTTCATTCTGCAAAAATGCCAGACTTGTTTCCTTCTGAAGACTTTGCACTTGCCATTCCTTTTTCTTGCCATGTTGTTTTCCCCAGTCTGTACTTGACTGCTTCATTCTCATGAATCAGATCTTGGCTGAAATATTAACCTCTAAGACAGAGCTTTCCTAGCACCAGGCACTGATGAAGGGATGAACAGGTGAATGGATAAAAGGAATAAAAGAAAATTTGGTTGCTGTGTAGCAGAAAGCCAGTGTACCAATGGAGAAGCTGTCAAGAAGAGGAGAAGACGGGAGTCAGGGGAGCCACTCCATGCCTCTTCCAGAGACAGGGGCTAAACAAGAAGCCTGTGGGAGGAACAGTGCAAACCTGGGGGAGTTGGCAACATTAAGTGACATTAGCACAAGCTTTTGGAGGGGGGCGGAGGGTCAGATGTCTGAGCTCATGCTCATAGGAACGCATAAAGCATCAGAACTAATTACACACCAGCATATGGAAGGAGTGTCCAATGTACACAACTTGCTCACTGCCTAGCACCTGAGAGTAGAGGCAGTCTGCCTGGGTCAGGGAGAGGCTGCTGTCTTGTGGCTCTGGCAGCTGCTCCAGTCTGCATCTTTGGCTATATCCAGTGGTTCAGAAATCCATGCAGAAAATAAAACTTGGCATCACATGATACCGGGAACATCACAGATCTCCTGTGGCCTGGAGAGAATCCAAGCCTGTGCCACTTTATTTTTTACATGTACACAATTCCCTTTTTGATGTTATGAAACTCAAAGCTTACTATTTTAACATTTATGACCAAAGATAATTGGCAACTTTACATCTCTTCTGTAATGGCTTTTTTCTTAAACCATGTCTGATTAAGACATTGTTTAGGCCATGGTGTCTCAAACTGTGGGTCATGAACCATTAATTTGTCGTGAAATCAATTTAGATGGTTTGCAACCAGCATATTTTTAACAAAATAGAGCAGAGTAAATGAGAATAGAAACTATCAACGTGTATCACGCACAGTAAGGATAAGTATTATTTCAGAAAACATATGTCTCAGTTATATATAACGCACATATATACATACATATGAGTATAATGAGACATAATATAAAATGTAGGGTCACAGCCAAAAAAGCAGAAGCTATTGCTCTACGTTTCTCTTGGCTTTAAAGCAAGCTGTATAAATATGTTATGAATAATGTATAAAATATATTCTAAAATAACTTTAAAATTCATGTAGAATTCTTTCATGTCAGTGCAGCACTGCCACAGATAATAACCATCAAAAAATAGTACACAACAGGTGTGGCAATCTGGAGCATTCTGTTTTAAGACTGAGACCCTGACATTCCAGTAGACCAAAGTCAGAAGAACTAAGTTCTGATGTCTTCTCTTTTACTCTCTGGAATGATGGCTTTAGGAAACTCCCCTCTCCCTTTTCTGACCTCGGATTCGTTCTCTATAAAATGACAGACTTGGTGTCATTTGCTTCCGAGAAGCCCTCCATGAAAAATGTGCATTCTGAGTCTACATGAGGCGGCAGGGAATGGATCAGACACTTCAAAATCAAATCTACCTGACTTCAAATCCCAATTCTGTCCCTTACCAGTGAGTGGCACTGCCAGTTTCCTCCAGCAGAAATTGGGAATTATGATTTACCCCCCACAGGGCTACGGTCATGGTTAGAACCAATCTTATAAAGCTCCTGGCATAGGACAGGAACTCCACACAGGGTGGCTGTTGTCACATACTGCTCTGTCTCTCCATTTTTATTGAAGTCTGTGTGCCTGCACTAACAGCCCAGCACTGCTATCTTCCATGTCCCTCCAGCCTTCCCTGAAAGAGTCCTTTCCCTTTTCGCTGGTTGACATTTCTCACAAATGCCCATCGGCTGAATTCCCAGTTGCCACGGCTTTGGTCTCTTCCCCATCTTGGAAACATGCCCTCTCGGGTCCCAGGCCTTGGCTATCTATAGCTCAGTCTTCCTCTCTTTCCTCCTCCCATGACCTATTTTCTGTTCATGTCAATTTTGCTTCTCCATCCTCTGGGTGCCAGTGTCAAGGTCTGAACTCTAGGTCAGCCCTAGGACCATCAGAGAAAGCCACTCTTCACCCCGTCAGCTACATGCCACCTCGGTGACTTCCCTTCTGCCTGTAAATGCCGCAGAAGAACATGGACAGTGTGTTCCCTACATGTCCTCCTGAAAACAGATATAAATATTAGGAAGACAAGTATCCAATGCATACAAAGTCAACTACATAAGTGGTAAAATATAGTCCAAAGCTTAATTTTTTTTGTCGAGACGATATAAAAATCATGCAATTTTCATTAAAACAGAAGAGAGAAATGCTAAGTACTTGATTCAGGCCACCTGACAGTGAAGGACACAGCCACTGTGCGCGTGTGATAAAGATCACACATACATTTTAATCCTTCTCTGCTTGTACTTCTGTCCCAATACCATCCCTGTCCCACTAGCCGGGGACATTCATCTCAAGGAGAGAGCTCCACGAGGTGTGAGAGGGCCTGGTAAACCGGGACCCTGCTGTCCCCAAGCCAGCCTCGGCTCCTGTGCCACCCCACTTTTCCCTAGGTTGTCTAAGTTCTTCCGGGGCTCTCTAAGCAAGCTCTTCCCAGTGTAGTCGCTGACAAGATGGAAGCCCTCCTGGAAACAAGGCTGCACAGTCTTCAAGGCCAGGACCCCTCCTGTGTCACTGAGTCCTCTCAGCTACACACCATGCAGAGCTGATCTGATGCCACCTGGAGCCTGGGCCTGCTGGCTTTCTGAGGGCTCCCTGTGTTCTTCTGTCCTTCAGGGTGTGGGCTCCTGCAGCCAGAACTTGGGAGAAAGGGCAGATCCTCTTAATCAGGCTCTTTCCCATCAAAGAGAGTTCTGGATCTCCTTCAAGTGTGACAGGGCCAACACACGCTGCTCTCTTCTCCTGGCCCCACCCCCATGACTGCATCGCACACCCCATAAAGCATGGGCCGGAGGAGGGTGCAGCCCAGGCTGCTGCTAGAAAAACAGCTCCCCGGGCTACAGGTGTGGTTGATGGCCAGACAGGAGGCCTGGGCTGGGAACAGGGCAGCGGGCAGGGGGAGGCTGAAAGCAGCACAGGACACTGAACACAAACTAGTGCTGCCCCACAATTATACCTTCCTGCAGCTCTGTCTCAGAGAGTCTCTTCTCCAGTGGGGATGACAAGGAGGGAAAGAGAGACGTAGGACATAGCAAAGAAATAAAGTGTCCACAGCTGCTGCCCTCCAGGCTGAATGCAAAATCTCAGGAGGAAGCTCAGAGGCAAAAATAAGTGACCAGCACTCAAGACACCTGCACACATCCCAGCTGAGAGGTCGGCCGGCCTCCGACGTCAGCTCCTCTCACACACTGGACAGCTGTCCAGCAGAAGTCGGTCCTTACAGTGAGTGAAACTGACCACACCATGACGTCCACCTATTGGCCCTGGTTCTGCCCACTAAGGAGCCACACAGAGGAGGGCACAAGAGGGCCCCTCGAATCCTGAAGACACTTTTTCTCCCACCCCAGTTTTCCCTTGCTGCACCTGCCTGAGATTTTTCACCTGGTCTTTCTCTGCCATGGTTTCAAGGGAATGCATGACCCTACTGGCCACATTTGAAGAGTTCTAGATGGTCACAGTCCCTGCCACCAACCCCTGTCCTCTCTCAGACACCAGGTGTGCTGCTGGCCTCTGTTCCTCCTGTCAAAACAAAGTGTTCAGTCTGCTGAATTTGCTTGGGGAGGGAGGCATTTTAGTGATTTCTTTTTTCTGAAAAGAAAATTGATACTTAGAGTTCATTAAATAAATGCACCACCATTGCAAAATGCTACAAGAGATTTTTTTTTAAAAAAAGGCTAGCTTCTCTGCTTATTACTAGAAAAGACACGGCAGGAGAGAAAAAAAAAATAACATTCAAACAAATGTGCGTAAAAGCCAAACAAATGTTTTGGGCTATTTCATTCTCACTCACACCCAGGCGTGGTTGCTGATGGATGGGGGTTACAGGAGCTCCCCCGGCTGGGGTCAGTCTCCATGCAAACAGCCACTGCTGCCAAAGCTGTCTCCTTACAGTGAAAAAGACAAATGACCCTCTGTCCCTACCCACAGATGACATCACCTAGGTACCACCAACAGTGGGCAAAGGACACAGCTTTACATCCAGGAAAGATAAATGACAGCAAGGAATCTCCCTCTGGGTTCATGCCCCCTGTGGTATGTGGCTAAGAGGGAAGGAGCTGCATCTGTGTTCTGGTGGCCCAGGCCAGGGGACACACAATGTGGTAGAAAAGGACAGGAGCCGCTGCCGAGGGGGCTGAACATTGCTCACTTTCCCAAAGTAGATTCTGGACAAAGTTGGTGGCTGCCAGCCCTGCCAGCCTGCTGGGCCTGGTAGGAAGGACAGGGACACGAAAGCACAATCCCAATCAGAACAAGGGGACACGACAGTCACTCCACCTGGGCAACTGGCTCAACAGCCCTGCTCCTCTACCCATCTGAAAGGGGCCACAATTGCAAGAACACAGGAGCAGCTGCTGTAGCCAGAGCCACCACCCCCAGGCCCTTCACTGGGTGGGGGTGACCATCTGAATCACAAGTGGGGAGTCCACAGTGCAGTTATCGGAAGCGACGCTTTCTCTGCAAAGGCAGAGACAAGAAATGAGACACTGGCGCTAGGGGCTGACCTGAGAACAGCCTGATTCCCAGGCCCATGTCTGGGAATTTTCTCTTTCCAAATATGAAGGAAATAAAAATAGGTAGGCAGGAAGGCCAAACTATGTTTGCAAAAACCCAAGTCTGGTTTTGAAATGCCTGCTCCCACCATTTCAAGGCTAAGAATTATGGAAGAAGTTGGGAGTTCTGGCGTGGTCCCAGGGTGTGGGTACACTTGGATCTGAGAGCACATGGACGTGCCCACCCACGCCAAACCCTCTGGAGCTACTCAACAGTGTCAGACGCCTTTAGAGAAATGAACGAGCAGCTGATTAAGAAATGTGGCTGCTGACAAGCAGGAATTGCCCTATAAAACATTTCAAGGTGTCGGCAGTGGAAACGCACTCGGCAGCCACTCAGCAGAGAGGGCAGAGTTGCCCACGCACTGTGGAGTGCCAGCAGCCGCCCGGGATCAGGGTGGGCAGCTTCCAGCCAGCTGGGCCTTGGGACGGAGACGCCAGGCAAGCCAACAAAGAGCGAGCAGAAACAGATTGCGTTCAGCTTATCACTTCGGCTAAACTACCTGAAATATCGGTGTTGTCCTCTGTGCTGTGGACTAAATTGTGTCCCGCAAAATTTATATGTGGAAATTCTAACCCCCAGTACCTCAGAATGGGACTGTAGTTGGAGACGGAGGTAATTAAGGTAAAATGAGGTCATTGGGCTAGGCCTTAATCCAATAGGACTGTGTCCTTATGAGAAGAGGAGATTAGGACACAGGCAAACACCAAGGAAAGACCATGTGAAGACACAGGGGGAGACAGCCACCTACAAGCCAGGAAGAGAGGCCACAAAAGAAACCAACTCCGCCAACACCTTGATCTCAGAGTTTTAGACTCCGGGATTGTGGGACAAGAGATCTCTGTCATTTAGCCCTCCCAGTGCATGGTATTTTGCTACGGCAGCTCTAGTAGACTAACACGCTCCTGCTCTGCTGATTCTGTGTGCTTCATAAAAATGGGCAGATGCTTCCATTTGTGAAAAGTAAGCAGAAGAAGCTGAGAGCCGTCTTCACATACCTGAAACGCAACTCCACGGAAGAGGAAGCCAACAGATTCTCTGGCGGGCAAGATACGGAGTGAAGTGTCAGACAGCGTGAGCTCTGCACACTCGTCATGTACTGTAATCCCCACAACAACTCCAAGCAGTGGGCCCAATTATCCCTATTTTGCAGAGAGGAAATTGGGACGTAGAGATGTTAGGTCTCTTGACAAGGGCGTATGTCTAATAAATGGCAGAAGTGGGATTAAAATCCAGGTTTGTCTGACCCCGAGCTTGCGCCTCTCCCTCTAGCTGGAATCGATGGTGTAAATTCAGGGAAGCAGGTCTCCCCCTGATGGCCAAGCTGTCTGACAACAAAAATTGACACTGTGTGGCAGAGAGTCCCAAGTCTACAGCCATCCAGACAGGGGCTGGAAGACAGGAGATTTGGTGGGCTACGGTTTGCAATCACATGTCTGCTTCAACACAACACGGTTAGGACACACTCTTCATCCTCCACCCCCAGCACACAGGCGTACGCGCACACACACACACCCCTGAGGAGGCGCTGATCTGAATGGCCGAGGGTGTGATTTGAAAGCACACAGCCCAGCGGTCCTAGTGCCTGATTCTAAGAGATGTCCCTGTCGAGAATCCTCGTAGAAGGGAGTTGGGTTGGGATGTTCCCAGAGATCCCTCTAGCCCTGAAGTCCACAGCTCTTGAGCATCTACAGAGCTGAGACAGTACACACAGTGCTCCAGCACGGCGCCTCCAGAACATTCCCCAGAGCCGAGGTCACGGCATCCGCAGCGCATGTTCAGTGAGCTCAACCCCTCTTTGCACAAGCACAGCGGTCTGGCTAGAGGGAGCAGCAGAGTGCCCAGGAATGGCCTTGGCAGGTCAAGACAAAGGCCCCTCAGGGCTGGACTAAAAGTTTGCTGTGTTTATTCTCCCTTGGCTGGCAGGCCAGCACCACCCCCAGTCGGCCCCGCTGAGGCAGGACAAGCAGTTCTGCCACCATGGCCCTGCCAAGGAGCTGATGACAAAGGCCAGGCTCTCTGGCACCCCAGTCCCAGCCCAGGTCACTCTGGCCCCCACATAAGGCCAGCCCTGCCCTGAAGCAAAGGCAGGAAGGAGGGAAGGGCTCCTGGCCAGAAGCACACAGGCTCAGTCCTCAACCAGCAGAGCCACCCGCTCCGCCCTGCCCTAGGCCTTGGTGCTGGTAACCACACTTAATTAACCCTTGTGCCAAACTCCTTGGTCAACTCTGGTTTCCTCCAAGCCTGGGGCCCTTGGTCCTTTCAGATGCTTTCTCCAGCAAGAGGGAGCCCATGTCGCTGCAGCTCGCTGCAACAGAGGAACTCACCAGAGGTCTCAGCTGTGACTTCCACAGGGCAGCATTTTCTGACCCGTCAACGCTGGTTAGAGGCCATTCTGCTGTGCTCCCAAATGCCTAAGGTAACACATATGGCATTATTTAAAAATTAACTGTGGACTTGCCCTCTGCCCTGCTATTAATAGAATATAAGCACCTTGAGGGTAGGAGCTGTGTCTTCTTCACCACTATATCCCTAATGCCTGGCATGGGATAGAATCTCAAACCTTATTTGTTAAAAATAAACCTTTGAAGGCAGAGAAGAAAATTTTAGGGAACACTGAAGGTCTCTCCACCCAAGCCGAAGGCATATTCTCATTCAGTTCCACCTCGGAGCACTCAGTCCAGAGGCCACTGGGGAACTCAGGAAGAGCCTGGCGTGGGACAGTGAGGGGAAAGGATTTGTCCACAGTCTCAGTGATGCCCCAGCATATGGAGAGAAGAGCACTGAGCAGCTCTGGTGTGTCCTGCCTGGCAGGGACGGGTTAGCAACAGGCAGGCACCTCACGGGAGAAAGAGAGAAGGAGGGGAAGACCCGGGGCGGGGGGCGGGGGGAGAGAAGTCAGGTGAGCCCAGGAGGGGGAGAGAAGCCACAAAGGCAAAACTCCCCAGCAGTCAAATCCCTCCACACCCTGACGCCAACCCCCTCCACGTGTCCATGAAGATCCCAGGAGCATAGATGGGAAACCTAGTCTAGAATGCTCCCAAGCTGCCGCAGCGCAGCAGCCAGAAGCCTCAGCCCTGGGAGAGGGGAAACAAGAGGTGGGAAGCTTGTCCTGCCCCATCTCCCTCAGGGAGCTGCCAATCTGAACTCCACGGAGTCTGAACCCCACACGGGCACCTGGTGAGAAGGACAGCACTTGGGGACTCAGAGAGGCTGTGGTTGGGGCCAGACCCAGGCCCTTCCTCCAGGAGCCTCACCTGAGCCCCAGACCACAGCCTCTGACACCAGGATTATCAGAGCACCTAGGATACTCTTAATTAGTGAACGAGGCCCTCAGTTTATGCCCTCTTGGAGAGAAACATCCACCCATGCCTTCCCACCCCTGCCTCTACCAGAATAATCCTGCCACCCGTGGTGGTCCTGGCCGAGGGAGGCCTGGAGAGAATGTTACTGCCATGGAAAACCCCACGGCATCCCCAGGACCAGGGCAGCCTTGAATGCCCGGCACCAAGACTGGCTACATAATTTGGGGGCCCAGTGCAAAGTGAAAATGTGGAGTCCCTTGTTCAAAATTCAGGAAAAACATGCCGTTCAAAGTATTAAAACAGAAACCTCTTTAGTTTCTTCTACAGTCGCTCTCAACCTGTTACGGTGTGTGCTTGTTTGTTCCAATAAACTTTGATGGGACAGCTTTAGACTTACAGAAAACACTGTGAAGCTAGTACAGAGTTGCACGCAGCCCCAGCCCGCTCCCCTGCCATCAGCGCCGACGCCAGTATGCACGTGTTACAATTAACGGGCCAGTAATGACACATCACTCTCGGCTGAGGTGTGTACCTATTCAGATTTCTTTGGCTTTTCCCTAATGCCTTTTTCTGTTTGAGGGTCCCCCCAGGACACATAACATTCACTCGTCATGTCTCCTTACACTCCCTGCGGTGACAATTTCTCAGACTTTTCTTGGTTTGGATGACCGTGACAGTTTTAGGAGTACTGGTCAGGTGTTTGGTAATATGTCCCTCTAGTGAGATCAGTTTGATGTTTTTCTCATGATTAAACTGAGATTATGAGTTACTGGAAGGAAGCCCACAGACGTAAAGTGTCATTTTCATCCCGTCATATCAAAGGTATAATATATACTATCCATATGACTCGTACTGCTGAGGTCGATCTTTGTCATCTGGCTGAGGTCACCTTGCCAGGTGTCTCCACGTGAAGTTACTCTGTTGTCCCCCGTCCACACTTCACTCTTTGGAAGGGAGTCACTGCGCACAGCCACACGTGAGGATGTGGAATTGTGCTTCGTACCTTCTTTGAGGGCAGAGTACCGCATAAATTGTGTGAAATTCTCCTGCACAAGAGATTTGTCTATTCTCCCCCATTTATTTGCATATTTAATTTATTTATTTACATCAATATGGTCTCGTGGATATTCATTCATTTTATACCTTGGGTTATAATGCACTACTATTTTATTCATTTTCTTGTTCAAGTTACTCCAGCTTTGGCCACTGGGAACTCTGTTAGTTACCTACTGCCTCCTGTAACACCCCCCCACTCCTGAGGTTGGTCGTGTTTGAGTCCTTTGCTACTGTGTGGCACCACGAGATGCTCCAGGCTCACCTTATATATTCCTCACCCCAGCCCCAGAATCAGCCCATGGTTCCTTTCACTAGAGAATGGTACTAGAAACCGGTATCTTGGTGCAGGATGTGCTCATTGCTATTCAAGTGCCCTTGCTTCTAGGCTCTCTCAGCGACAGAACAAGTAAACAAGTGTGTATACTAACCTGTGTGTCTACACATCTACAGATTTCTACACATTTCCATCTGTCTCTGCATTAAGCTAAAACATGAGTTCATACTGATGTCTCCAACTCTAATTCATCACAACGTGGGTCATTCCAGCCTTCTCTCTTTGCTGGTCTGTAACCTCCTGTTCTGACAGTCAGAAACCAGGCTCCTGCCATCTGCCATCCCTTTACTTAATTGTTCAATTCCAGGACACGTGTATAGCAGTATCAGAATTGCCCCACACCCCTGTGATGGTGTTTTTCATTTGCTACTTAATGTCATGCTCCCTCAAATGCAGGGATACTTGCAAGGCAAATGCAGACCTCCACAGGTGCCCAGAGGCCCCAACCTGTGACTCAGTGTGCACACACCTGGGGTCCCCTCCAATCAGCCACTGCACCCTCACACCATGCCCCAGCAGGAAGCAAAGAAGTTAAGCCAGACATCTTCCCTTTTCACAAGCCCTCCGCCCCAACTCCCAGCAGACTCGGAACCTCCCACAGGTATTGCAACCTCTGTATCAGAACATACCAAGATTGGGGGTAGGTGAGAAGCTCACACGAGCCAGGGCTCCAAACACATGCTACATTGCCCCCTTGGACTTGACTCACAAAACACAAATGTAAAGATAAAATTATTAAGAATTTCGAGTCAGTGAGTGAAGCTTGTAAATCCCAAGCACAGGGCCCATCTGGGCACAGAGTCCTGTGTGACCATGCTGGTCCCACACTCATGAAGCCAGCACTGCCTGGCACCCCCGTGCCCTACAGAGGCCTGGCTCACCCATCTGCACAGAGCCCACCCGAAGCCCAATCAGTTCCAGCCTGTTGTGGGCCACATTCTGGTCTTCGTCCATGTCACCAGACAGTAGCACCCCGGCCTCTAAAATTCATTTGATTTGGACATAAATGTTTATAAATACCCACAAGAGAGGATGTATTTAGATGGAATTGAAAGAAATCTGTGTAAACTGGAAAAGAGATCAGTCTTAACGTGCCTGGTCCTAGAGTTTCCTCATAGCTGGAGCCAGAGAGGTGGGGGGCTGGGGTCCCTGGAATTCTGTCCAGGAAAAGTCATTTGATGAAAGATTAAGAAGACTCCACCAGCAGATTTTACAAGAAGCCTTTCCTTTTGGTGGTCTAAAAGATTTTCTCCTTCCTCCTGGCATCTCTGCCCTCTGAGTAGATTGAGAGGACACTGGACACGGAGATGTGGACACGGGGATTGAAACCCTGGCTCCCCTAACCGTGTGACCCCGCAAGCTGTTTTATCTCTGGGCCTTAGTTGCTTCCTCCTGTGTAACATGGGGGCGGTCCTCATAGTCTTCCTCACAGAGTTGCTGGGAGCATCCATCAGGAACCATGTCTGTGAAGGTTAGCTCGGCGCCTGACCCAGGGGAACATTCGGCCAGTGGTGGCCGTGTTGCCGCTAAGTGCTTGACTCTCTGAGACCCAGCCCAGAGTTCAAACGAAACCAGAAAGGAAAAGGGCTCTTTCTCTAAGCCGTAGCAATCAGCTTGGGCAAGCCCTGGGTTCCTTATGCCAGAAAAGATTCCCAGGGGAAAATTGCTTTTGCAATATCTATATTGAACAAAGGTTATTTCCAAATATTCACCTCATGATTGAACTGTCCAAGGACACTTAATTGAAGCCACCTAGGTCTGCAGGTTTTTCTGCCCATGGGCTGAGGCTGGCAGGTGCCTGTTGACGTCTCAGGGGCTCACAGACCACGAATGGGGCAATGTCTGGGCTCAGCAATCCCGGGCCATGAAAGTGGTCGTATAGTGTGTGACCCCATGAACAACAGGCATCTCTCAGCCTCGCCTCCTTCCACCACTTCCTTTCTGCCCCCTAAAGAGCTGGGCCCTGAGAACTGTTGCTTCCTGACCATGGAAGGATCTGAGTCAGGGTGAGGTGTCATCTCCAGGCCCATGCACCTGCCCACAGCCTCTGAGGCTGGACTGCTGACTTAGGCCAGCACACCAGAGGGCCACCAGGAGCATGGCCTTTTCCGGGAGGGACATGTGTGACATCTTTCCACAGACAGGGACAGGATTCCCCCACTCTCCCCTCCTTCCTGCCATGTGATGGGGCAGCTCTGGGATCAGGAAGCCCGCTTGGGGCAGGACTGACCAGCACAACAGCCCCACTGGTGGCCACCTGGGTGTGTCCCCACCTTGGCCCAGCTCGAGGGAGTCTCCATTCAGTGGCGTTGTGGCTCGGGAAGCAGGTCGGTTCACAGAGACCGGTTCAGGGACTGCATTTGCTGCTGCAGCGAGTTTGGCCTGGAGCTTTCGATAAGTGCCTACTATGTGCCACATCCTCAGCTGAGTGCTGAGCGCTTGGAGCAGCAGATAAGGACGTGCTCAGGGAAGCCCCAGGCCTGTTGGATTACAGGTGTTAATTTTCATATATAGCTGGAGCTGACTTTATTTTTTTAAGTACATACCATGTGCCAGAAACCACAGTAAGCACATAACATGTATTATTTCCATTGTCTCTGCTAAACTATGAAACCATTACTGTTACTAGACACCCATTTTATAGATGAGGAAACTGAGGCAGAGGCAGGTTGAGAAGCTTGCTGAGATCACAGAGCGTGTCAGTTGGTGCTCTGGGAAGTGGATGCCAGGACAATTAGAGGGACTAGCCATTGATCAGGACAACACTGTGCAGGACACGGGGTGGCGGGAGGAGGAGGAGCCAGGACCTTCTGCCAGCAGCACGGGGCTGACATCTGCAAGAGGAGAGGCGGGAGGAAGATTGGGCAGAGGAGCCTCAGACCTGAGACCTCAGGACACCTCTAAAAGAAATCTCGGCAGCCCAACAGTTGGTGCCCATGCAAAGACTGCCTGCACAGGGACAGAGCCAGGCTCCTGTGCCCCGCCACACTCAGCCACTGGCTGGGAGAAGTGCAGAGTGAGAGCAGGATAGGCTCAGACACTGCAGAGAATCCCAACGATGCCGTCAACCAACTGCCTCTCAAAGAACATTGACAAGGTCTTTCCTGACAGGAGGTCTGACCCCTCTCCACGGACACCACCCTGAGGAGCTGTGGCTCAACCAAGTCTTGCTGATTCCGGAACCCCCACTCTTAGCATTATGCTAAACTAACAAATTCGCAGCTGATTGAGTCTCCGACTACTCTCTGAAAAACCATCAGTCAGTTGATCAGGCAGCTCTATGGAGCCCAGATGCAGGCTCTTCCCCAGTGGGTGTAAAGAGAAAGCCTGGCCCCTGCCCATGAGCGGCCCCAGGCTGGTGGGGCACACAGGGATGACAAAACAGGTGCCGAGATGAACCCAACAGTCCCCGCCGTCAGAGATGTCACCTTCTAGATGGAACCGGCAACCAATTACAAAGGGTGAGAGAAATGTGTGACAAGGGAAGATGCAAGGAAGGAGGAGCCCTGGCCCAGTCCTGGCAGTTAAGGAAGGCTTCCTGGAAGAAGGGACATGTTAGTGGCCACCTGGGAGGTAAGCGGGCATCAGCTGAATGGAAAGGGGTGGATGTGGGATAGGAGTGTGTGTCTGTTTCCCAGTGGAAAGTGGTCAAGGTGGGGAAGGAAGGAGAGGGAAGAAAGCAGAGGGAACAGCATTTCTGTCAGAAGGAACAGCATCAGCAAAGGCCCATGAGGCAAGAGAAGGTGCAGCGTATTCACGGAGCCACGAGCTGTTCTGGAAGGCTGCGGATGAGGAAGGCATCTGGGATCTGGAGCAAGCCTGCCTGCCCCACTGAGGCATTTGTCCTGAGGGCTAAGGGGGGAAACGCTGCAGAGAGACCCCTGAGGACAGGGCCATCAGGGAAGGCTTTGAGGCATTGGAGGGACTTGAAAAATTATCAGAAAAATTGTCTGCCGCTATGAGGACTGATGGAGTGAGTACCCATTAAAATTCCCATACCTGCAATCCTCCAGAGCCGGACCTTGACTTAATCAGAAGGGGATGTGGGAAACAGAACTGGTGATTCTACTCCTACACCCTCACCCTCCGGAGGGAAGCTTCTGAGGCAGAGTGGATCTTTCTGACAAAGCTGTTTGACACTGTTAGCCAAAATGTCCCACTCTCTCTGCTCTTCCGCCTCGAAAATCCAACCACCTGTTGAATGACCACTTGGACTCCCCTAATTAACCCCACACACAGAGAAGCCTCCTTCCAACCCACAGTGTTGTTTTAGAATGTATCTTAGGGTTTAAGTAGCCGTGGCCCAAGCTCATCTCAAGGTTCTAGATGATTAAATTTCCCCTGGGATCTCTCCATCAACAGTTCTCATTATTTATTGCTATGGAAAAAACCATCCCAAACTTTGCGGCACAAAACAACAATCACTTATTATTATTGTTACTATCTCTTACAATTTTGAGGGTTGTCTGGGCTCAGGGAGGTGGTTCTCTTTGAGGATCTCTGGTGCAGTTGTGGTCAGACAGAGCTGGAGATCAAAGGCTTCCTCACCCAGATGTCTGGCAGTTGATGCTGCAACTAACACACGTGTGTGTGGCCTCGCCACCTGGCCTAGGCCCCCCCTGTAAATGTCCTAAAAAGAGGGAGAGCTAGTCCAAAGCTGTGGTTAGCCTTGATGACCTGGCTGTGGAAGTCCATAGTGTCACTTCACCACACTCTGTGGGTTCAAGCAGTGGCAAAGGCCACCCAGGTTCAAGGTGAGGGGACACAGATTCCACCTCCTGATGTGGACCGGCAAAGTCACATCGCAAAGAGAGCATGTGGGATAGAAGGTATCGTTGTGGCATCTGCCAAAAACACAGTCTGCTGAGGCCACAACACCTCTGCCACACCAATACTGCCAACACCTTTCCCATCCCCTCCGCATGCAAAATACACTCCTCGGCATACAACGGTGGGGCAGACACAGCATGACTGCTATGCACACTCCTGTTAAAAAAAGATGGAAAGCAGTAGTCCCCAGCAGTAACAGGATTGTAGCGATTTCTCAGGAGTTTCCTTCTTGCATGTGCAATTGATCTGAAAGGCAAAATCCTGCATTTATTCTTGCAAATTTTCACCTTCTCACTCTAATCCAAAGTTGGCAACCCTGGGCCCCAGGGAATGGCAAATGGAAAGAAAGATGAGCCACAGGAGGTGGAAATGGAGCCGCTGTGGGCCATCTGCTCTGCGTGGCCGCAGAGCTCCGTCAGTTGGGGTGTCCTCACGCCCATGCCCTCTGTGGCCCAGCCTACTGGCAGCTGGGCAAGTGACCCACACAACACCAGCCTTATGTCTTCTCTACATGAGCTGGGATATAGAAGTCTCTTTTGGTTCAGTGTTGGTGCCAAGTGGGTAGCATGTGAGTCTAAGGCTGTCAGCAGACATTTCTCCAGCCTGAGGTCAGAGCTGTCTGCAGAACAAAGCCAGCAGCAGTGGGGGCAGAGCCAAGGACCGGAGTGAGCAGAACCCCAATGACATCATTTGAGCCAAGCCTCTAACCAGGACTTTAATCCAATAATAAATCCCCCACTTTGCTTAAGATATTTTGGGTTGAATTTTTATCACTTGCATCTGAAAGTATCCTAATACATTCCCATCTTTCTCACCAAGTGCTTTGCTTTTGTCTAAGGTCTAGCCTCCCATGGGCCCTCTCTGCCCCTCTTTAGGAAGGAGGACTCCCTGAAGTCTGTAGGTCCATCCTCTTGTCCTTGCATTCCCACGTGGAGAGGGAAGGCTGTTCTCTTCCTCCTGGGTCCTCCAGTCCTTCCGGACTCTGAGACAGTGGAAAGTAACTGCAGCTTAAACACAGCAGCCATCTCTACTCAAACTGAAGCCTGGCCCTCCCTCCTTGGCCCCCACTCCTGGTTGAGCATGACAGTGAACAGTCTGCAAAGTGTGCACACACTGCAGAGGGAAGTGTCAGGGTGGTTTCACAAGATAGCTGCACGCTCAGTACAGACCACCCTGGACACTGTCCTGGCCAGGACTTGCCACTCTCCCAGGGCCCTGCCTGTCAACCCCTCTCTTACATGACTTGGAAGACCTAGCATCAATATGTCAGCAAGAAATGGCTCTTTTTCCCTGTAGAGTCCCTCCTGATTGTAAAGACTAGATCAGCCTTGGCCTGAGATAACTGGGATCGCGTTTGAGAGCCCACACTCACAGCTGGGTCAGATTACACGTGTGCTGGGCCTGTGTGCAACACAGGGCCTCAGATAACAGGGGTCTGAGGAGGAAAGACTGGAAGCACAACAGCAGGAGAGCAATGAGGAAGGTCAAAGGTGCGAGATGCTGCAGGAAAGGCTGAGTCTGTAAGTGGCTTCCAGCTATAAGCAACCGATTGAGAGACATGCTGTCTGGTGTCCACCAAGGCCCATGGCTCTCCCATTCTGTGCTTTGAGCCCATAGCAACCTACCTATGAGGCATGGCCCAGGTGAGGAGGATATTTTTCAACCTTCTTCCAGTTTCTAAACATATATCATTCGTTGCCTGGGCACTCCAGCGGGCCCCAGCCTGCACCATAGCTGGGATTCACTGTGGCCACACCTCCTCCCAGCATGTAGCTGTAACTCCACCCCTTCCCATTCCACCCGGGAAAGCTGCTGTGCACTTCAGCTCATTAACCCTCACTATTAACATCCCACCTGTGGCTCAGCCCACAGCAGCTCCAGATGCCGAACATGGGGACACCAACATTTGAGCTACTGACTCCACCAGCCCAGGTGCCAGCCTATGTCAGACTCAAAGGCTGCCACCTGTTTATTCCAGTGAAGGCTCCCCTCTGGTGTGGCCTTCAGAGACACTTCACATCGTTCCACCTGTGGTAGGTCTCCAGCCCTTGAGACCGATGTTGCACAGTGGATCCCCACTGTCTGTGTTTCCAGACAGCGCTCAGCGGACTCTCCTGACTCCCCTCTGAGGTGGGGCTGGCAGCTATCATGATCCCCTTTTGATGCATTTTTTGGGGGGTACTTAACTATACACCAGACACTGGTCTGACAGTGAATTGAACAAAGACCTTTGTCCTCATGGAGCTTCTATTTCAGTGGAGGGAGAAAGACACTGAATCTATCAGCATAGTAGATACGCAGCATAACTTATGCAGGATGTTAGAAGGGAATAAGTACTATGGGGAAAAGAGAGAGCAGAAGGCAGGGTATGGAGGACCGTGTGCACTGGGGCGGGGGCAGAGCACAAACTGAGCAGGGTGGCCAGGGTGTGCCTCGCTGAAAAGTGAGGGTGGAGCAGACACCAGAGGAAAGTGGGTGGGGGCCACATGGACACAAGGGAACATATTCCACGCAAAGGGGACAGCCAGGGCAAAGACCCTGTGGTAGAACATGCCTGGCCCTTCTGCAGACAACAAGGACACCATGTGACAGGGACAGAGTGAGCAAGGGTGAGGTCAGTGCATAGGAGGCTGGAGAGAAACAAAGGGCCCCAACCAGAGGCAACAATTGCGCCTAAGGCCAGAGGGCAGGACCCCCTCATGAATGAGGCCAAGCAGGCTCTCACTTTGCACCCAGGCGCTTCCCTGCAGATTCCAGGCAGAAGCCCTCTGTTCCCAACAGCCCTTCAGTCCCCACCACCAGGCCAGCAAACTCAGCACCTGGCCACCATCCAGCAGAAGGGCAGCACCCAGAGGCTACTTACTTCCTCTGCTTTCCCCTGGAAGCCACCCTGCCTCACCCCTGCTCCTGCCTGTGACCCACTGGCAGGAGGGCTGACGACAGTGAAGAACTGAATTACAAAACTCACCAATAGTCGGAGGGCTTTTCCTTCCCTTCCACCCAGACCCAGAAGCCTCAGATTACAGACCCGAGCTCCTGGGATCTCCCAATCAAAAGCTGGCACCCACGAGGCAGGGGCAAGCCAGACCCAGGACATGGAGTTCTCACCTTCCACACTGCCAGGGCCCCACGGCCGTCTGGCCGGGCTTCCCATGGCCCATCAGACAGCAGGCAGCCAACGCCAGGCCTGCCGGGGCATCAGGGCCTCAGGAGACATCTGAGGCAAAGCTCCCCAGCTGCCTAGGCATAACTGAATCAGGCCTTCGCAGAGAGGGGATGAGTGCATTACCAAGCCCGACGTGCCAACAGCTCCTTGGATCCAGTCTTCTCCCATGCCTCACCCTCTCCTTGGGCTCCGCGTGTTACAGCTAAAAGCCTCTCTTTATTGCCTTCCAAGTTTTTGCTTGGCGGAGCCCAGCACAGCTGACCTCAGCCCGCAGTGACACTGGGTCTACAGACACCAACCTGGCTGCCATGTTTCAGTCTCCCTGACTTTGTCCCCTTTGCACACTCTCTCGCGGGGACATCTGCAGTGCTGTGGGCAAACTGAAGCCCTGACACATCTCCTAGAGGCAAGAGGCCTGGTGGAAGAGGCTTGGATGAGTCATGGGGATGATAACACAGTCACTGGTTCTCTCTGGACCTCATTTCCCCTTCCTATAACATGATAGGGCTGAAAAGCAATTGTCCTATGACTGTTAGATGGCGGGACAGTTTAGTGCTCTGCTTTGAGGGCAAGGAAAACTTTGAACCACAGGGAAGAACCGGGGGGAGTGAAGAACCTAGATCTGAACTGCTGGCTCAGAGGGGGCTGCAAGAAACAAGAGGGGCTGAGGAAGGGAAGGGCCCTTCCCAGGATCTCCCTTCGGCTTGGAAGATGGGAATAAAGCACAGGTCTTGAGTTGTTTCTGGGCACCGATTTGCCCACAGTGCCGCCGAGGCTCATGTGTGCGAGAGCGTGAGAAAGGGGAAAGTGGGGGAGCTGAAACATGACAGCAAGGCTGGTGTCTGCAGACCCAGTGTGGCGCTTGTCACTGCTGGTTGAGGTCAGCCACATTGGGTCCTGCCAAGCAAAAACTTGGACGGCAATAAATAGAGCCATTTAGCTGTAACATTCAGATGGGGGCTGGAAATATGGACACGGGGACTTACGTGCCAAAGAATAAGATATCACAGTGGGGCAAGAGACCAAGACCCTGGAGCCCCCTGGGTGCATCTTTTCACCCTGCAGATCTGGAACCTCCATTCAATAGGGGCAACTTGGGCAGAGTGGGGGACTTAGAGCTCCAATTGTCAGGGTCACCAAGAGCACAGCTGCCAGTAGAGAGGGTGAAACCAAGGAGTCGCTCCAGGCGGAAGAGGGAGGATGGAAAAGCAGCTGCAGTGGACAGAAGTGAGTCTGCACCTCCAGCTTCTCTGTGGACTGAAATGGGAAAGCGCTGGAAGGGACTGGCCCTGGATGATGGTTGCAGGCTGGTTTTGTACCTGTCCGAAGTTCAGACCAGAAATCAGGAAAGAGATCGGGTACGTTGCAGGTTGGGATGGGGTGCAGCAGGGAGGGTGGGAGAGACACACATTTGGGAGATGTTTGCAAAGAAAGATGTAGAAAATGGCTTGGAGTAGGTGACAGAGAAAAAGTTGAGAGGTCGTATCAGAGCATATCGGAGAACATCTGCATTTAAGAGCGGAGAGAAGGCAGTGTAGCCAGGAAAGGAGGCAAAGAAGGGGCATTGGAGAGGTAGGAAGCATCAGCGGGACACAGAAGGAGTGTGGTCACGAGTGAGTGCTGTTGGCCAGATGGTCCTGTCTGCCCTGCCGGGAGCATGGCGGGACTGGGACTCCTGGCTCCCTTTAGTGCGTAGTGGAGACGTGTGGCTTGTTCTGGCCCATGAGTTGAGATTGAGAGTGTTATGTCACTTTCAACTGGGCATTGACAGCTGATGTGAGACACGTGAGAGCCTCCTGCTCCTTCTTCCTCTCTGCTGCAATGACCATCAATGCTCCAGCCACGGCTGCTCTGTGGGTCCAGGAGTGAGGGTGACGGACAGCAGAACTGTAGCCCATCCAGGAGTGAGAAATCAACCTCTGTCCCTTTAAGCCGCTGGGATGGTTTGTTAGTATCTGCAGCACAACCTATTGATTCAGCAATGGCAGAGTTTCCAGAAGGAAGACAGTGACCCAGGGTGCCAACCAGTGCAAGGAGGATGGGGACTAGGGAACATCGTCGAGTTCGACAAACAAATGAATCTCGGAGAACTTTAAGCTTGGCTGTTGGGAGCAAGAGCCATTAAAGAACGAAGTGTTGAAGGCAGAAAATGAAGATATCTCTTCTGTGGGGAATGCCAAAAAAGAAGTGGAGCAACATGAGTGCTCACAAGGAGAGGGAAAAGCTTCAGCTTTTATTCCTAAGCGAAGCCAGGGAAGAAATAAGGGATGGTATGAATGGTGGCCCGGCCTGCCCAAGCTCGCGACCGCTCTGTCTGGTTGGGAAGCAAGAGAACGATAAACTGCATCTCGCGTCCTTCCGTGTTTCCTTTCTCTGTTCCACACTTGCTCTAGGAGCTGACCAAGGGCCAGGGGATGCAGCCGAAACTGACAGGGGGCGGGGAAGCACAGAACGAGAGAGGGAGGCTCCTGGGAAGATCCGACACTAGGGGGTTGGAGGGGAGAGGGAGGAAACCCTGGAAAGATGATCAGTCTAGAGGAAACAGGGAAGCTCGGGAGCCCCTAGGGACTGGCCTCCGTGAGGTGGGTTTTCACCCCATGCGATGGAAATGACCCTCAGGTCACAGAGTCGGGGGGAGATCAGAGAGGATGATGCGTGCATGCTATAGCACATGCTACAAACTGCAAAGCTCCGTGAACATGTGATGGCACATTGGCGGGTGACCACTGCTTAGAGTCAGACCCTTTACAGAGAGAATCCATGGCCTCTGGTTGCTGCCAACAAGGCTGCACCCCCAGGCCAGCCACCACGGCTTGCCAATGCAACAACCTCATGTCCCACCTGCTCCAGCGTAGGCAAGGGTGAGAGAAGTGGGTCCCAGAGGCAGCCTCACTGGGAGATCCTGGGTTAGTCACCCTTCTTTTCGAGGCCCCAGTTTCTGACTCATCAAATGAGGGAAACGGGACTAAACAGTCTCTCCGAGACCTCCCAGCTCCGACATTTAACATGAAGAAACTCTATTAGCCCTCCAGCCAGTCCATACTCCTCATGTAAATAAAGCATAAAATTATTTGTAATTAATTAAACCTGAAACGGTTACTATAGTATTAAGTAGATGAGCACAGACACACAAAAATAACAAAAGAACTAATAACTGTCAAAGGATATTTTGGATCTTTAATCCCTTTGACTCAGTTCTCAGCCCAGCTACACGCACGCTTTGGCCACATTAAAACCCTTTTACTGCCAGCGAAGGCCCCAGCCGAGCCAGCCAGCCAGCGACATGCCCTCCCCTGGCCAGCTCAGAGCACCGCGCCCTGCATCTGCCTCCTCCGGCAACAAGGGTGGGTTGTCAGACGCCTTCAAAGGGTTGTGGGCATGCCTCCCCCAGTCCACCTGCATGTCACAGCCACCCAGTGATGAGGGGTGTGTGTGACAGAAGCAAATCACATAAAATCGGCACTTGAGTCTGTGCTCACCCTGACTTCCTCACTGTCACCAACGATGAATGCTAAGATCCAGGGACAGAGTCTAAGCTCTGACCTGCTTTAGTCCTGTCTGCCCTTACCCTCAGCGGAAAGTCACACCTGAGATATCCTGGGGGGAGCTGATACCCTGAAAACCTTGCCAACCTCTCCCATACCATCTGTGTGTGAATCTCTCTCTCTGTCTCTCTCTCTCCCTCTCTCACACACACATACACACACACACACACACACACACACACACACACACACACACACGCAGCAGCAGCAGCAGCAGCAGTGATCACCAGGAAGTCCGGCCATTGTTCTTGGAGCTGATCCTCTGGGCTGGGTGCGATTATCCTTCTTCTCCCAATGGCCTGGATGGGGTTGGAGAAGCTTAAAGACTTGGTCATAAATTGGCCCATGAGCATGAAAGCAGCACCCAGGCCCTACAGCCTCTCTGCTCTAGCTCAGCTTTGCAGCCCAGCAAAAGAAGGATGTGTCTGTTCTCAGGCACGTGTGTCTGGGCCTCTCCCGTCTGCACCTAGCTTGAGTTGGTTATGGTCTTCTGTGAAAAGCAAAATGCCAAGCCAAGCTGACCCACCACCACACGTACCTTTCCCCTCCTGCCCTGGAACTGGCATCCATGCAACCCCAGTCGGGGGCCTCAGTTAATCTTCGGGCGGGACAGGCAAGGCCTGGGGACAGGAAGGGTCCTTAACAAGTCATCAGCTCCAGGAGGCAGCTCTGCTCATCCTAAGAGGGGTGCTCTTCACTGGCTCCCCTGGAATGCTGGGACCACATTGTTCCACCTGCATTTGCCTGAGGAGGGGCAGGGGACAGTGGGACACAGGGTCCTCTGCAGATGGCACTCTGTGAGTGTGTGCTTAGTGCTCACGTTCAACAGTGCAAGAACATCTCACAATCCCGACGAGAAAGGCATCATCCATTCAGCAGCGTCCGGCTGTGTCCCACAGCATCCTGCCTTGGCCGGGCCCTTCTGCTCCACCACACTTACATCCTGTCACAGCGGCGCAGAAGCCACAGGCTCAGGGTCAGGAAGCCTGGCTTCTTGCCTTGGTTCTTTCACATCTGCACAACTTGGGCACGTCTTTTGACTTCTCTGAACATCATTGGCCCTCCTGTAAGATGAGATGTTTGGACTAGTCTGCAATCCCCACTCCTGTACCAGACATTCCCCTGCATGAACTTACTCCAAGGACCAAGTTTTACAGGCATAGAGAGAACACTACAAAAGCAGGGGGCCGGCGGGAGTGCTGCAGAAGCCCCTGGCCTTTGTCACTGCCCTGGCTCCCCACCAGAGTCCTGGAAATTCCACAGTGGAAGTGTCATGTCCCAGGGCAGGGAGCTTCCTCCTCACTCAGCCCCTGCCTTTGAAAGGCACCTCCACCAGGAAAGGAAATACCTGGGCAACTTTGCTCACTCACCTCTCTGTCTCCTACTAGAAAAGGCTAAACTACTTCACTTACAGTTTAAAGCCTTCCAGAATCTGGCCTCAGTCTACTTTTTCATCCTTATATCTCATCCTGCCCCATGAGCATCTTTAGCCCCAGACACAGGGAGACTCGCTCTCTCCTGGACTGACCTCCCACCTTCTATTTTATATGGCGACTATCCGTGTGCCCACTGCAGATCAAGCCACCTGTTTATTAAAGAAGGTCCCTGTGGACTCCCATGTGTCTTCTCTTGCTACTTCCCTCCCCTAGGTTACATTTCTTAATGTTCAATACTCTGGACAAAGTCCCAAACCAACCTAAACGTGGGGAACAAAGGCAGTGACACGGTGAAAACCTCACATGAAATCTGACCACAGGGCTGCCAGCTCTCTGGAATGACTGTTTTTCTCCATGCTCCACCTACCCTTCAATGGCTGGCTCAAGTTTTAGCTTCTGCAGAAAGCTGCCTCTGATGACCTGGTCCAAAAAGACGTCCTCTTTCCCTAACCTTCTGGAGCACGGACTTCATGCGGGATCTCTGGATCTCACTCACTCAACAAACATGCTAAATGTCAGGATGGTGATGAAACATTGAACCAAGATTTACCACTTATGAAGGCAGCCTGGCTTTCAGTAGGAGTTAGAAAGAGAGAACACAGTCCGTGCTACAAGGAGTTCACAATCTGAATGGGAAGATCAAGCTTCCTTTTTGAAGTCAAGCTCACTGGCCGTGGCCATCTCTTTTTGGCCATGGCTTGGGGATCTGAACATGATTATTGGACTATTTAAAATTCTTCACCATCTCCCAATCTCCCAGGATCCCAGAACGTTTAGGGGAAGTATTTATGAAGGAAGAAGGGAAGAAACACCTCCGGGCTCACCTCTGGGTGAAGCCCAGGCACCAAGAGTGGACTCCTAATACGACACCCATGACACTGTCCCAACACTAGTCGGCTGCCTGAACTTGGCCTTCTTCATTGTGTTTTCTGTGGGTTCCCAGCAATGAGGGCTGCCCATAACTCATCTCTCTCTCTGCCAGTTCCTGAGCAAAAACTTCCATTTCAATTGGGATTTTGCAGCCTGTCCAGCTCTGAACATCTTCATCATCCATCATCCAAGTTGAGGAAGTATAAACAGATACCTGAAGGATGAAGACCCATTTGTGGGGTTGGAGGGAAAGGGGAGGGGCTTGACCATAAACTAGAATCGTTTGTCTTCCAAACTCTACTGATTTGTCCTGATCATCTGAAGCACTTGCCTCCCTTGTGCGTAAACTTTTATTAAGGCTTGAAATGTTTTAGAGTTCCCAATCAAGATTTGTTTTCTTAGCATAGACAACAGTTGATTCTGTAACTATACTAGCATCCTCCTTTGTTGTGAAACAAACAGCTTCCCTGTTACTATGTTTACTATGTGGCTAAGTGACTATTAATAGGGTTGGGTCTATGCTGGGACGAAGCCATCCTGGGGCAGGAGAGGCTCTTCTGGCCTACGGGAGAGAAGCACCCTCATGATGAGCACCAGAAAGGAAGGAGGGAGGGCCAGGAAGGGCTCAGAGTGCTTCTGGCCTCATGTGGCCTTGGCCACAAGAACGTCAAGATGTCTACCAGGGAATCCCAATATCAAAAGGGAAACTTCTGGTCGGAGTCGGCCTAGAACTAGAAACTAAAAACCTCAGGCAAAGTGTCTGAAAACTGCCTGCCCTTTAGGACTAGAAGGTGGATGTTACAGATCAGAAGCTATGAACTGGAGAATGTGCTGTGGAAGCCGTGGCTTCCTGAATTCTCTATGCTATTAATATTTTCCCCTGTTCTCCTTTGATAATTACTATCTTTAGAAATTTCTAGCCTGCCTCAGCTACTCCAAGGAAAATCAGGATAAACTTAATTAAGGTCCATTCTATGGCCAGAATGCTCAGTAGGATCAGCTATGTTTATTACTATAACATCTTGATGAAATAGATAATGTTCTAGGAAGACAAAAGATTGACTCAAGAGCCATTAACCATGACATAAATTAAGAGAAATTATGGAAGAATTACCTCTACAAAAGGCTCTGAGCTCAGAGAGTTTTATGGATGAGTTCTTTCAGATTGTTCTAGAGCCGAGAAAAAAAGAATGAAAGCTTCCCAATTCTGTATTAATATAAGGCTAACATAATTTTATGATGAAACCTGGCCAAGATAATATACAAATAAACAAATACATGTATAACATTTTATAATATAAATGTAATATTCACACACAAAAAAAACAATCTTAATTATAAGTATTGACGCAAAAATCCCAAATAAAAAACTAACAAATCAAATCCAGAAGATATTAAAAGAATAATTCAATATGACTAATACTGTGTTTATCCCTGGAATGCAATGATCACTTAAGATATGAAAGTATGCAATCGTCCATATTAACATGTCACCAAAAAAGACCTAAGATCATTCTAACAGATTCTAAAGATTCATATTGGTAATGTAATACTTTTTATGAATTAAAAAAGAAAAAGAGCTTAGCAAACTAGAAGACAGGACCTTATACCTGTTATCAAGAGCCTGTTCTTGGTGAAATAACAGGTATGTGTCCTCTAAAATTAGAAACAAGGCAAGTAAGACTTCTATTACTGTCATGATGTTACATTTTTTATTTCTAGCCAATAACATGAACCAAAAATATAATATTTTTTAAAACCTGGGACATTAAAGTATCATTATTTGCAGAAGATATCATAGTCTGAAAAAAAAATTCAAAACTACCAGAACTAGTAAGAGTTTAGTAAGGTGAGCAACTAGAAGTTAAAAATCCATAAACCTATAGGTTAATAGCTAATTTTAAAAATACGATGGGAAAAAAATGTTCTATTTAAATTAAAATGAAATAACAATAATAAATAATAAACCTAATAATAATGAAAAAACATGCAAGGTCCATTATAAATGTTTTAAAACTTTACTGTGAGGCATAAAAGCAGACTTGAAAAAATACCATGTTGCTGGTGGAAAAATCAAATTGTTTTTCAAATTCTTTCTCAAATTTTTTTTAAAAGAAGAATTATATATGACAAAAAGGGAAGAGCAAGGCTTGCAGGACGTGCCCTAACAGGTACTGCACACCCTCACGATAGAAGCATTCGAGGACAGAGGGAAGCGCAGTCCCCACCCAGCCACGTCCCCGTGTAAAAATCTAATGTCCCAGAAAGAGGAAAATATGCAAGCTTTAGAAACATGACAGAACATGAAACATGAGAATACTTGAAATCAGCTTTGGAAATTGTGAAACATAAGTTTTCTTTGTTTCTGTGACTGTTCGAAAATCACTGATTGTTCATTAAGGTAGAAAATTAAACAAATAAGACTGTGAGTGCCATCTCATGGAGAAAGCAACCAATGTGGTATCCAAGTCACCTTTGTCACAATTCTTCCCAACCCTGTAAACCTGTGGCACCTGACATGTACAAAACCACAATGATTAAAAAAATTAAAAAACAACAGTAGGGAGCTGTAGTAGCAGTGGTTAGATAAATCACTCAGGCAGAATACATATCTCCAAACGTAAGAATATACTAGTTTATTATTTGATAAAAGTGGTATCATACATCAGGGAGGAGAGGAAGAATTAACTAACTAATGGTTAGAGCAGATATTTTACTTTTGGGGGGGGAATAAATTTTCAGCTCAATTTTATGTGAAAATAATTCCGGACAAATAAAGAATGAATCTGGAATTAATGTTTTAAAAAAACTAATTAGAAGGAAATATAGACAAATAGCAGAAAATATCAACACTCCATGAGGGTAAGGATTTGTCTATTTACTGCAGTACGTCCAGCATTTAGAATAGTACCTGCTTCATAGTACGTGCTCAATAAATTTATATTATAGAAAGGATAGATGCATTAATTAATTAATCTTTTTTCTATTACACGTTTTCTGATTACGTCCTTTGTCACATTTTCTGCTAGGGTTTGTTTTTCTTTAGTTACCAGAATTTCTTTTTTAAAATCTCCTTATGTATTAAAGATAACTCTCTATACATTCTACTTATTGTGAGTAATTTCTCAATTTTGTCTTTTGTCTTTTCATTTACTTGAATTATTTACATACCAAAAAAAAAAACCTTATTTATATGAGGTCAGCCAATTCTCTTTTATAACTTCCTCTGATTAGCATTATCTACAGAAAGCCCTTCCCAATTCCAAAGAGCTAAGGAGGCTGCCGCCACCCTCAGCAGTCCAATCCAAGTTACTTCAACTGGGGGGCTAGTCCATCCTCTCCCGGGGTCTGGGGGGCTGCTTCACAGGCATCTGATCAGAGAGTTTCCCATCCCAACCAGTCTCATCAAACCCCCGAAGCGCCCCTTCCAGCTCACTCTTTTGCATAATCACACAGTGAGGTCATGTGTTTAGGACACCATTGTTCCGTCGCCATGGAGATGATGAGCTGTCAAAGCATTGGCAAGAAGCCTCCCATGCAGGACGAAGCCAAGGAAGAAGATGGACAGGAGAGAGAAAGGACCTGCCCATCAGCCAGAGAACCCACAGCGTATCCCAAGGAGCTCATGAGGTCATGCTCATGCGCACGGTCTCCCAGGTGTCGGATCTGTTTGAAAAGCACAGAACCTTCCAGCCCAGTTCAGCGTGTGGCTGCAACCCACAAGCAGCATCTACCCTCAGAAGATGAGGCTGCCATCCCTTTTAACCTCCTCGGCTCCCAGCATGACCCTGAGCTGGCTGGTGGCCCCTCGTGGAATTCTCAGCTCTATTTTCCCGTTTCCTGTCAGAATATAACTCACTGTTTTCAATCACTTCACTGCATTATCCGTACCCTCCCTGCTCTCTCTACTCCAAATCTACTCTCCCTCGATTTCCAGGACAACCTCTCCAAGGCAAGAGTCTGACTGCCTTACTCATCTTGTGAAATTAATTCAAGATTAACCATTGTCTTAAGGGAAAAAATATTTAAATTCCTTGTGATCTGGCCCCTGCTTCTATTTCCAGCCAACCTCTTACCACGCCCTTCTTTGTGCTCTGCTCAATTATCTTGTGCCCAGCATTTGGAAATCCTGCTTTATCCATCTAAATTAATAACTACCTCTTACAACACTGGGCTAAGTAGAGTCCTATGAAGGCGGCATATATATCCTCACATTTTAGATCAGGAAATCAGGGCTCAGAGTGATTAAACTATTTACATAGGGTCACATGGCTTTTAAGTAGCAAAGCTGGGATTTGAATCCAAGTCTTTTCAACTCTAAAAGTTGTGGTCTTTTGACCAACCATCCCAGTTTGCCCAGAACTGTCTCAGTTTTAGCACTGAAAGTCCCACATCCTGGGACACCTGTCAGACCCAGCAAAGCTGGGTGGTTGGCCACCATGCCCCTAGCCCTCACCGCTGCCTTTTCCTGTTCGTGCCAATTCATCGTTCACACATGAGCTTTTTCTCTGCCTCTTCCAGGAAAGCTTCCAAGACCACGCTACACCAGAGAAGTGTATTTCCTCTGTCCTGCCACATTCCTGGGCCTGCCTCCATCCCGACAAATCACCTAACTTTGAAAAGACCTGTTTATTTATTAATCTCTCTTGCTAGGGAATGAACTCTCCTGCCTCTTGGAACCAAGACCTGTTTGCCTCTGTAGCCCCAGGAATTGACAAAGAGTGGAGGTTCAGTTAGTATTTGTTCATTGACTGGACAAATCTGATAAGGGCCGCTCTGTGGGTAACCTGGTAGCCACATCTCTTGAGCAAGTGGTTTCCAGAAATAACTTTACAGTCACAAAATTCAGGAGTGCGTCATTTCCAGAGTCTCACAGTCAGCAAGCATGACCCAAACAATTGCTATGCTTGGAACTCATGGACCCTGCAAGGGCTGTAGGCACAGACCTGACCCGAACCCCTCTGCTGCTGGTTTTTAAGCCTGTTGACATCTCCAATGCCCTCCTTAAAAGTTCTCTGGGAATGTTAGCTTGTGGGATCCATTTATGAAGCTATTCCAGGGAGGAGGAGGGAGGGAAGGAGATATACAGAGTCCATCACTTTCCAAACAGTTTCTGCTCTGATGCCTGAAAAATGACGGTGCTGGCACTCCGCAGCCGCAGGAAGGAGCTGCATCTCCACCCCGCACCTACCCCAAACCTGTTCTGCTCCAAGCAGATTGAGGGTGGCTTCCCCCAAGCTCCAATACTTGCCCCTGCGAACATAAAACTTAGGAAGAAACAAAAGAATAACAAGCTCCATTGTTGGGTGGAAGAAAGAGTTCAGATTTGGGCTGGTTCTGATTTATCCAAACACGACCCACTGCTCTGACTCAAAATGGCTGGAATCAAAACCACCTGACACGTGTCAAAACACCAGCATCACTGCCACCGGCAGCACGTGAGGGGCCGATATTCGATCCCGCCACCATCCTCTTCCTCCCGCCTTTGCCCCATGATGAAAGCAGTGTGTTCTGACCCCCTACGACTCCCACATGGTGACATTCTGGAAGGGCTCGGGGAAGCGTTAGTGAATAATTAATTTGAGCTGTTGGGAGAAATGCGGAAGAAAAAGGGTCAGGAATGAGAAGAGAAGACACAAAGGAAGAGATGGAAACGTGTCCAGAAAAACTCAGGGGTGAGTCCCACAGCTTAGCGCCAACCAGATACTCGTCTCGACAATAACCAAGAGAAGACTATTTCCACTATCTACACACACGGCACACAAGAATTCACAGGGCGCTCTTGCAAACGCTCACTAGCTTGCGTTGAGTTTGCATGCGACTTCCGTGGTTGGAAAGGCTGTGATGATTAGTCTCATTGCATAGATGGCGAAGCAACTTCCAAGTCCACAGCTGGGAAGGAACGGAGCTCACACTTAAAACCAGTTCTTACTCCAGATTTTGTTTCTTTAACAAGCCCTCTTGCAGCACTTACCGTGTGCCAGGCATTGTTCTGCTGTCCCTCATTTACTGTAATGGCCCCGGGCTGTCCTTGTTGCTCTATCCCTATCTTCTTCAGCTCCTGCCAAATGTCCTGAGAAATATCTTTTTAACAAGTGAGCATGACCTAATTTACTGCAGCGTGCCCTTAGGAAATCAAATTGAGGTCAGAGGGAGATGTTGTACCTCCCAACTCGGCTTCTGCTATTCATTCCACCAGCTAGAACAAGAACCATGGACCCCCACTGAGTGCCAAGCCTGGAGCCAGGCTCCAGAGGAGCAGACCTTGTCCCTCACCCTAGACCTCGGCCTGTTCATGCCCAAGTGCCATCCGAATCCCAGCAAGCCAGGAGATGGGGCTGGAACTTCTCAGGAGGAAAATGTGGGAAAGTTCAGGCTACAAGGAAAGCCCAAGTTCAAGCTCATCTGTACAATGAGGGCAGGGGAGAATCTGAGGTCAAACACAAGAGAGGGTCAAAGAATTAGATCCAGTGCTGCCCTAGTTGGCAGAAAATGTGGGTACCCACTGGACAAGGAAGTGGTTTGGGCATTTGTGATCGCATTTCTTGTTCACACCACAAGATGTAAACATCCTTTCAGCAGGGCAGACAGCCTCTCCCCACATTTGGAAGAATTTTTCACTGAAATCCCACTGGCTATTAAAATTTTTTAAAAATACAGTATGATTTTTCAGCTCCTTTAAGAAAGTTTCAAGCAAATGGGCCTACAAACAGGATGATGGTCTGTCTTCTGCAAGGGCAGAGCAAGGAAACTCCCACAAGGATTCGTGACTTCTTGTAGGAGCCGGACTCCCTATTGCCAGACTCTGCTGACCCCTCACTCCCCAGTTGACGCCTTCTTTAGCAAAGCCACCACCCTAGGCCAGGGGTGGCGATTGTGGCCAGGGACTTCCACCAGTCTGGGAGCAGCCAACCCATGGTGGATGCAGGGTCCTCTCATTTGGCTGGAAACCACCCTCCAGTCTGGTCTCCAAGTTCAGCCCCCCACAAAAACAGCACTGAGCAAGCCTCGTGTTGCCCCCAGCTTCTTTGGCTCAAAGAAATGTGAGTCTACCTAATTCCAAGGGGAGCTCTCTGCTCCAGCGGGAGAGTCTGGTCACCTCTAGGTTCGACAAGCTCTCTAGGCCTCATTTCTTCCCCAGAGCTCCCCGTGGCCACCCTCCCTCACAGCAGCCCAGACGGAAGGACTGGGGCTTTTGTGAGACTCTCAAAAGAGAGTCTGAGCAACGTTCCTCTGCCCTTCTGGCCCTGCCCTAATGCCTTCAAATTTCTCCCGATGCCAGGGATGAGGGTGTGATGGTTTCCTCTCCCCACAACACCCCCCACAGCAGGGACAAGGGCTCTACTTGCTCCCCACGCTCTCGAGCCCTGTGGAGCTCAATGTTAACAACAAAAACAACCCCAAAGGAAAAAAAAATATATATGTAGAGAAAATATTCATCTGCAAACCAGTAATTACCCACTTCCATGGGTGGGTATTTTCACAGCTTGCAAAAGGACCCCTTAGGGCCTGACATCCTCAGAGGAAGGTAAAAGTGAGTTTTGCTGGTCCCAGAAGGCTGCTCTGGCTCAATGATCCAAAGCCTCCTTTGGGAGAACAAGGATGAATGTCACACTTTGTCCATGGGCTGCCTGCCCAGCGTGGCCAGCTAGGTATGGCAGCCTGGGTGTGGGGGCTGGGGTGGCTACGAGGGGGATGGGCCAGACGGGGCCTCTGGGGCCTACTGTCCCGGAAACAGTCTCTGGCGGTCTACAGGCAATGCTCAGAGGTCCAGGGGAAAGATGGCTGCCACTGAGAGAAGACAGGACAGTAGAATTTTAAGGGTTTCTCAGAGACCCTAATGCCCCCTTCCACTGGCCCCTACTTCTACATGAAGTGCCACCATTAGCAGTACAGTTCCTTGAGGTGGAACAAGACTGGACCCCAACCCCAACAACACTACCCCACGTTGGCACCCAATGACATTACTTCTAAAATCCCAGTGCCCAGAACCTTGAAATTAAGATAAAAGCCGTCAATAATACCGTCATACATTAAGTGTCCCTATACTGCATTCCTTTGCAAATAATTTCTTTTGGGTGTTTAAATGACTTAAATCTTTTCTCGGAGCTTGAGGGAGGCAGGGAATGCAGGGAAAGACACAGAGAAGAGAGCAGGGTCCGGCCCAGTGGCACCACGGTGGGGCTGTCCCTTCTGGTCTCTTCCGTCCCACTGATCGTGCTCTGCCACAGGTGGGATTAGTGCGGATGAGGTCGAGCTGGAGGAGGGCGGCCCCTACTGTGAGGGGCCCATGTCCATCCAATATGACTGGCGTCCTTATAAAAAGCAGACGTTTGGACACAGAGTGGTGCACACAGGACACCACGTGAGGATGAAGGTGGAAGCAGGTGATGCAGCGGAAGCCAAAGGTGCCAGCAGAAGCCCGGAAGCTCGGGGAGAGGCCTGGGACAGATTCCCAGAGGCCCCGACCCTGCTGACGCCTGGGCTCGGACTTCTGGCCGCCAGAACCGTGAGAAATACGTTTCTGTTGTTTAAGCCACTCAGCTTGTCCTGCTGGTTACAGCGTCCCTGACAAACTGATCCCCGGCCCTTTCTCTGGGTGTTCCCAACACCGCACTCTCCCGGCTTCCCTCCTTCCTCGAGATCACGCCTTGGGGTCCTTAGCTGCTTCCCTCGTTTCTCTCTAATTCGTACATGTAGGAGTCTCCTGAGCTCAGCAACTCGCCCCTTGGTCTCTTTCCCTGCACTCTCTCCTGGGGTGATTTCCAGTAGTCCCATGGGGCTTTAGAAATCACACCGATGCTCATTTTAAGTCTACCTGCCCTAGACCTGTAGATCCAACTGCCCACCTGGCATCTCCCCGTGAATGCCTCACGGGCACATCAAATGTAAGAAGTCCAAGATCTGCTCCCCCAGGAGCTGAGCGGCAGGCCAGGCCCCAGCGCCCCAAGGAGAAGGAGCACTTCTCGGGCCAAGCCTCGGGATAAACTGAAGCTGCACCCTGGGAGGGAAGTCGCGCTGCTCTTGCATGTGGATTCAACGGTACCTGAGCCCCAGTAAGGGCTGAGTTCTCAGAGACAGTGGAGACCAGACAGATGAGGTGCCTGCCTGTAGAACCCATATTCTGGACCTCCCCAGTGCATTTCCACCCCAGTCCATGACAGCAGCCTGTGCAGGCTGGCTGGCAGAAAGCGTTCAGAACTGCTCATGTAAAAGTCCACATTTGCCATGTGAAGATCAGCAATCCTTTTATGTTTCACAACTAATTAATCACAACTTGGGCGAGGTGGCTGGATGAAGCTTTGCCAACACGGGTGGGTAGCGTGGGGGGTAGGGGTCAGAGCTGAGAGTGGAGGGTCGGGACTGAGCAGATGGAATCACACCAATTAGCACAGCCATTGTCATGTGCGTCTAGACAGATTCTTCCGAAGGACATCAGCACGCATCCAAAGTTAGATCAGAATTTAAACTGCACTGTAGACACAGAGATGACTTCACATGCTATTTTTGAAAGCATGCAAACAAGCCAACAAACAATATTCAATAACATAGAAAAACAATATTTTCAAGCACTTCAGAGGCCCACACAAAGTATAATAATTTAAGTTGTTTTCACTTCATGAAAACAATGCTCCCTCCTCCCATGTTTAGTAAACAACTCTCAGACCAATACCAAGTTCATATCCAAATTGCAGCTTTTAAAAAGCTGGCTCATCGATGATGATTATGGGCCACTCCAACCACAGGTCCCCGTGCATTTTACAGTAAGGTCTTTTGGTGTCTCAAAGTCCCATCCTATCATCCTGAGTCTGTCATCACATGAGGCACAGCTTGGCCTTGTGTCTCTGCCACTTGGCATGACATCACTCGAAGAGCATGTCACCTGAGCACTCAGAGCCACCCAGAGCTCTGAGATTCCCTGGGGTCCCAGGCTGCTGAGGGAGGGAGCGATTGTGAGTGGGTGGTGAGCCCTGTGTAACTGACAGGGATGCAGTCCAGAATCTCCAGGGCTTTGGCCGGGGTAAGATCCACCTGAGCTCAAGGTCACCAGTGAGCTGCCCTGGAGCTGATCACTGAATTAGGGTGCAAAGGGTGGCAGGGAGAGAGCCTCATCAAGTAAGCATCTGTCCCCCAGCAGAGCCTGCAATAGCTTCTCTGGCAACTAGCAAACTCCTGGCGTCTGGGTTGGACCCTCGGTGCCAGGCTCTCCTTCCTCATCCCTCCTGCTTCCCTCTGCCAGTTTCTCCCTCCATGCAGATCCCCTGCCCTAGGAGACCAGCACAAGGCACCATGTGCTAGAGCCCAACATTGAGGATCAGAAGAAGGGACACTACACCAAGAATAAGGCTCAGGAAGGTGGCGGCCAGGCATTAGGCAGCCTGGTGTGCTTCCCACCTCATCCTCCTGTCCCATCCGAGCTTCCCGGGAGTCAAGATCTCATACACAGCCTGTGTGCACAGCTCTCTCTGACTGGGAAACTCTTTCCAGCAAGAGTGTTCCCAGCCATTAGAGCTCCCTTGACTTCTCCATAAGAGACCACTGAGTGCTCTGGTGGGCAGGAAGCATCTCGCCTGGAAAATACAGAGGGGCCTCTGGTTTGGGGCCCACTTGGGGTCTGCTTGGAGCCAGTTCAAGGGGAAATCTTGGCACCTGAGTCTTCATCAGGCACACTTGGATACACCAATGAGGGCCAGATGGATGAAATTACCCTTGAAATGTGAGCAAGATTACAATCCAGGCCAGCAGGGAGGGCACAGGCATTCAGGGGTGAAAATGCCTGGGTTGTGTGGTGCCAGAGCCCAGCCATGGGAGAGAATATTTGAACGTGGTGACAAAGCTCCCAGCTTTGCCAGGCTCAGAGAGTCAGCCCAGGGCTTTGGCTGGGAGGCAGGAGTGGTGATTAGTAGGAAGGGGCGGCATCTGGGAAGGGGCTGGCACATCTCAAAGTCTCTGCCACCCAGGCCCTTGCCCCCACCTCCAAGCTCTGCCCACAGTCCAGCTCCTAAGGTCCTTGAAACATGATAGAACTTTCCAAATTGCCTCCAAGGATGTTATTGCAGGCCAGGCCTATGTGCAAACTAAGCCTCTTCACTACGTCCGGCCCTGGAGTTGATTGCAAGAATTTAATTCCTCTGCAAAGGGGGAGAAAAATGACAACCCTCTGAATGGGAAGAGAGAAATCCGACATGGGCCAATGAGAATAGCCCTGGGCTGAGACGTGACCTCCAGGTAGGCCAGATGAGAGCAGGTGAGCCAAGGGCCAAGAGGGGAGGTGGGCAGGAGAGTCCAGGTGCCCAGCCAGAAGGTGGATGCACACTCGGGAAGAGAGGCAATGACACCAGGTGGAGGGAGGGTAACAGCAGCTTGCAAAAGATACCAGCTGCAAGGAAGGAGCAGGGTTCAGAGCCAGAAGACAGCCAAGCAAGCTGCCCTTCCTCTGGGAGCCAACCCCTTGCTTTGCCCACTCCCAGTGCATTGACCACACTGTTTCACTCTTGCGTTTCTGTGTCTGCCCTGCCAGGCAGTGCCGTGTGTGTGTGTGTGTGTGTGTGTGTGTGTGTGTGTGTTTTCCTGGGAGATGCCAAACATGAAGCAGAGTTGGGACTCAGTAAGAGGGTGTTAGTGAATGTACGAATGACTCTGAGAACCCCCAGGACATCAGAGCTGAGGAGTGAGGCACATCAGACTGGAGTGCATGTTCTTAGCAGTTCCCACCCCCGCCCCACCCTCATGAATGATCCCAGAACCAACTCAGCCCCTCCAGCCGCCATCTTTCTGCCAAGGCAGTGCAGGGAGCACAGAGGCCAAAGCAACACAGCTCTCCTCTGACCAGGCTGGTGGACAAGCCCCTCAGGCACCGACTTCCTGACAAGAAAGTAACGCGTAAGAATGTTTCCTCCTGTGTTTCCTTCCTCAGTGATCTTGTTCATGCTTGTAGCTTTGCATGCCATCTCTGAGAGCTGATGACCTCCAGACGTCCCTCCCCTGCCTGGTCCTCTTCACTGGGGCTCCTTTTATAAGGTCACTAATCCCATTCATGAGGGCCCCACCCTCATGACCTAATCACCTCCCAAAGGCCCCACACCTTGGGAGTAAGGATTTCCGTATATGAATTTGGGGGATACTCAAACATTCAGATCACAGCAGCATTCAATAAACATGTGTTTAACAAATGAGTAAGTGAACAAATAAACAAGTTACATCCCGGCATGTATGAGGCAGGGTCTCTGCTTCTGGTCCTAAGACCAGCATCAGTTTCTGAGTCTGTGTGGGCCAGTGTTCATCTACCTCCCGATCCGTGGGGACCGGGAGAGCCCCAGGCTGGAATACAGCCTATCCCGCCCAGTCTCATGCTTGGCCGGGTGCCCAATAAAAGTTCTGAGTGTCACACGCATTAGTAATTAAAGTCTTGGAAAAAACCCTTCACCAGGCCTCCTTTCTCCTCTCTGAGACATTCCGAACATTTGGCTGGAAATGTTGAATGCTGCAGAGTCTTGATTGGAGTTTTAAAAACAAAGTGATGATGACAATATGTGATCTTCGCAGCCCTCCCCCACCAGGCCCCGCAGGAGCTGCGGTTGCATTGCGAGGCCCTCTAATTCCCTCAACTCCCGGGAGAGCGGGGCTTCCCTCAACGTGCATTCTATGTGGGAAAAAGAAATCGCTGTTTTTCTAAGTTCAGGGGCGAGTTTATTTTTAAGGCATCTTATTCTCCGAGGCAGGAGACAGAAAGATACCCCACGGCTAGAGAATGTCTTCAGCCTTCAGGGAGCCTGGGAGAGACACTAGAGACAGAGCAGAAGTATAATAAATGTTCAACCAAAGTCCAAATTGTTCCATTTTATTCGGTGCTGATAATTAACTTTTTCTGTGCCTCCTCTGTTGCCATGATAACCTGTCAACAAACAAGTGACTGAGGAACTGGATGGGCCCTGGGGCCATGGCTGAAACTTCAGGCTGAGGGGAGCTGGCCCACCTGCCCACCCAGGCTTTCCATGCCCCCAGCCGCTGGGGCGTGGGCCAACCCGAGTCAGGAACTTCCAACCTGAGTGCCCAGCACGGCCTCTGCGCTGCCCCTGTAGGACCCTCTCAGCTTACCATGCAGCTGCTGTCGCTGGGGAGAGGGTGCTGTAGACGTGTGTGGTTGGCACAGGGACAAAAACTCAACCTCGTCTCTCTTTTATGTACCCATCTCCATCCGGAACTGAACTGGGAGTGCCCAACATCTGGCAGGACTGGGCACAGTTGATGAGTGAACCGTGACAGCATCTAAGATTTGATGTAAAATACCTCGAATTTGCCAGGTGTTTCACATGTAATAACATATTTAATCTTCACAGCAACCCTATATTATCCTCATTTTACAGATGTGGAAACGGAGGCCCAGACAGGGTAAGTACGAGCCCAGGGGCACACAGCTAGTGGGTGGGACTGGGATTTGAGCACAGCAACCTACATCTGGAGCCTGAGCGTGTACGCACCACTCTGTTCTGCTTCTTGCAGTTGGGGGCACTCCTCTCTCCCAGACTCATGCCAGGTGCCTTTCCCAGGATGTTCTTCCCCACAGGAAGGGCTACCCCTGCACTATTAGATACCCCAGGGCCTTTGTGGGCACTCAGGGCTCACAGATGGCTGAAGACATTAGCTCCCTGCACAGATGTGTCCTGCAGAGAGGCTCGCTGGGCTCCAGCCACACAGGCCTCCTGGTTCTTGAACACGCTAGGGCCTGTGTTTGACCCACAGATTGTCACCTACCTGCGGTCTGTGCCCCAGCGGCCTATGCTCAGAGAGGCCTCACTGGCCCTACTCTAGAAGTTTCTGCTCCATCTGCCCACCCCACTGCATTGTCTCTATGTACTATCTCTTTGTTTTCTCAATGCAGCCACCGTTTTCTGAAACGACCCTGCTTATGGGTTTACTTGTCTACTCCCTAATGTTTCAGTAAACTAAACTCCTTGAAGGGCAGTGGCCTAGACTCTTCTGCTCAACTCACCGCAATATCCAGAGCAGTACCTGGCTCCCAGTTAGGCACTCTGCTAATGTTATTGAATGTGTGAATTAATGATTGAGCAAAAGAGAATGAACACCCCAAGAGCAGAGCTCTGGCTTCCTGGACACACACAGGGTAACGGGCAGCAAAGCCTCAGCTCAGAATTGCTGCTGCAGCCACACCGGGTGGGGGGTGAGGGGGTGTGGGTGTGGGACCACAGCCTGACCTCCCAGCCCAAGTCACGTGTTTCCTTCGTGGGCCGGTAGAGTGAGATGTGCACTGTCCAATCCAGTGGTCACCAGCCACGTGTAGCCAGGGAGCCCTTGAATCTGAGTTACTGCAAACGAGAAGGTGAACTTTGAATTGTATTTCATTTTCATGAATTTAAAATTAAAAACTGATATGCGAGTTAGTTATTGGAAAACTTTTAAATATGCTTGGAACAATTTGGGTATGTGAATTTGCTTTTTCAACACTCAGTTTTATGAACTCTAAATACAGATCAAGGATTGCCAATGAAAATTTAGCATCTGAATTCAAATGTACTCTAAGTGTAAAATACACACTAGATTTTGAAGACTGAGTTCAAAAAAAGAATGTAAAATATCTCCATTAATGTTTTTGTACGGATTACATGTCGACATGATAATATTTTGAATATATTGGGTCAAATAAAATATATTATTAAAATTAATTTCACCTGTTTCTTTTTACCTTTTAATGTGGCTACTAGAAAATTTTAAATTACATATGTGGTTCGCATTATATTTCTATTACACAGGGCTGCTGTCCAATAGAATTGAACTTCTGACTTAAAAATAGGCCCAGTTTGAGTTCCAGCAGGAGCAAAACTCTATTGTCAGAGAGAAGATCCCCTTATTTATCTGTTTGTCACTGGGATACCAGGGAGCGAGGCAGGGATCCTGCAGGCAGCAGGACAGCCTTGGCCCAAGAACCACACCGTGAATACAACACAGCCCAGCATCTGACCAGCAAACCACCCAGAAGATTAAAGTTCAATGCTCAAAGTCTCTTGGATCAACGGCCCCACCACCTCTCACAATTGAACTGTTTCACTTCTTTTTTTAAAAAGAAATATTCTTCCCCACTATAATAGTATATGCTGTATTTTTTATGTTAAAAGGAATTCCCAAATTAATCTAGCTGTATACAAATGTGCTTCTCCCACAGCCAAGAGGTCCAAGGAAAGTGAAACGATTTCCCCAAAAGCACCATCTAAAGACAGTGGAAAAGCGTCCTAGGCTTTTGTTGTTGCCAGACACTCCACAATCCCTGTCCTGGGAGCTGGAGCCCCACCCCTTAGCGGGGAAACTGGGTAACAAACTCCTACCGAGAAGCGACCTTCCTCTCATGTTCCACCAGCTCAGGACGTAGGGTTGCCCCTGAGAAAGCAGCCGCCAACCCATTAGAAATGTCCGATACTTTCATTAGGCAAAAGAAACACGAATGACTGTACAAGCCTATTGAAGCTCCTATGTATACGATTCTCCTTCTGCACAACAAAGCTCATAATAAAACAAATGAGCCACACAGAGGAAAAAGGAAACAAACGAAACCCGAAAGCTAATTTCTTATCGAAAGGGCTAGAGAACAGGCTCCGGAGGGAAGAAGGGTCCAGAGTCTGGAAACCTTTTACGGCATCTCTCAGATGATAAAGTTTGCTGAGAAAGGCCCCTGGTAAGCATATTAGAGCCCCTTGCTTAAGAGTTATTGACATTTCAAAGGGAGTTAAGCCTCTATGCAGTAGGGGAAGAGCTAACAGACTTCAGTGAATCCATTATGAGAGTCTCTTTTTGTGGAATGATTAAACTTGGTTCACCTGCAATTTGGACCTCCCCACCCCAACACCCCTCCAAAATCGTCACTGCTGAATGAAAGATCTCCTGCAGCCTGGGGAAGTCCATAGCCCTGAGTGCCCACAGAGGCCCTGGGGCACTCAACAGTGCAAGGATAGCCCTTGCTCCTGAGACAGGGGAGAAAGTGCCCCCAACTCTGAAACCAGGTACGTCAGAAGGCTGCCCGGGAACGAAGCTTTAGAAATGAGGCCACTGTCATTAGGGCTGGTGGCAGCCTGGGCTTGGTACTGCTTTTTGTCAACTAACATCTGTAGTAGGCAGAATAATGGCTTCCCAAAGATGTCTACATCCCAATGCCTGGAACCTGTGCCTAGGTGACATTATATGGCAAAGGGGAATCGAGGTTGCAGATGAGATGGAAATTAAGGTTGCTAATCAATGGACCTTAAGACAGAGAGAGTGTCATGAATCGTCTGAGGGCCCAATGCAGCCACAAAGGTCCCTTAAATGTGGAAGAGGGAGACAGAAGAGTCAGCACCAGAGTGGAGTGACATGAGAAAGACCTTTCTAGCCATTGCTGACTTTGAAGATAGAGGAAGGGGCCGTGAGCTGAGGCATCTAGGCGGCCTCTAGAAGCTAAAGACAAGGAAACAGATCCTCCCCTAAAGCCTCCAGAAGGAATCCAGGCTGTGGTTACAAGGCGTCCTGCCGACACCTTGACTGTAGCCCAGTGAGGCCCATGTTGGACTTCTGTCCTCCACACCTGGAAGATAATAAATTTGCGTGCTTTTCATCACTGTTTGTGGCAATTTGTTACAGCAGCAATACGAAATGAACACAACACCTTTCCTGCCTCAGCTACCCACCAATGCCCACCTTCCTCCATGAACAGATTATGGAAGACGAGGTGGAGTTTCTCTGCTTGAATGAAGCCAAGCCGTTTATAGGTTTGGCCCAAAGCTAAATGTGCGTGTTTTTAGGGGCCTCTCCCCTGCTCACCCAGAGTATTGCTGCCAGGAAGCCGTAACCCAACTGCCACAGGCTACATGGTCATGGCCTTGCATGGTGCCCACGGCCTCCTCCTGTGTCTTTTATTCCAGGTTGCCCTCCCACCTGTGCCACCGAGGGAGAGGAAAGCATGAAGACCAAAGAGAAAAATACACCAATTATACCTTCTCTACCGCAGTGGTACCGGCCCAGAGCCCGATTTGTCAAAGGGGTCCTTCAGAACGTTCATGCCCCTCGTGCTCCACAGACGAGACTGCAAGGCCCAAAATAGCAGGACTTGCTCAAGGCCGTGGAGCCAGTTAGTAACATGGCTGGGCTAGAAACCAGGGCTCCTGACACTCAGGCCAGGGCTTCCCATTTAAACTGCCATGCTGGAACCTTCCTGGCCTCACAGCATAGAGAAGCTCAGGTTTCGGATGCTCCCCAGGTTTGGGTCTCCCCTGCCCTGCCTGTTGGGCCTCCCTTCCTCCTCCTACACCTGCCCTCCCCTCCCCAGCGCTCCCTCCACTGGGGTCTGTCAGGTGGCCAGCCCCCGACCCCATACTTCAGGGGCCCGAAGCTGTTTTGGTTTAGACCTAAGGCAGCACAAAAGGCTTAGGACACATTAGCTCCTAGCAAGTAAAAGCTGCTGTAACCACAGCCCGGAGAGAGCACTCGGGTTCCCAGCAACCTGCTTCCTGTCTCCCACCTCACAAGGAGGTTAACCGGACCCAGACCCTTAAGTCCCCCGCCACAGCCGTGCCCTGACCACCTTGAGGTTCCCGTTGAACACTGAGCAAACCCTGCCTCGCTTCCCGGGACGTGGAGTTCTATCCATACTCCAGCATCAGTGAATTTCCTTTAAACAGCGTCACATCATCAGAGCCTCAGGAGGCCCATCCCGGTGGCTGCAGATGTCTGCCGCCTGAGCTTGGGAGCAAAGCTCATTCTTTCCAAAACTAAACCCGCCTTGGGGCAACTGGACCAGTGATCCTTAAACCACCCGAACTTGCCAGGACTCCAATTCCTCCCCCCACCTTCTGGGCCTTCCCCTTTCCAGCTGCTCCTGCCAGCCTGCGTACCTGCCTACTCTGTTTCCAAGAGCTGACGCTGACCTCGGCCACTGCCGCCCAGGGTTTCTTCCACAGAAACATCCAAGCTGTTTGCATTTGGCCTTCCCTCCGCCTTGTTCCCCTATCAGGGCTGCTCCCCTTCCTCTTAATTGTGCAGTAACGAACAACTGTGCTAACCAAAACTGGGGCGGCTACTTGCCTCTGAAAGTCCATAATTAGCCCCACGGGAACAACAAATACTTGCTGAGCTCCCCCACTGCCCCTTGGCAGCCACTGGAAGCAGCCACCTCTCAAAGCTCAGCTCCTCGGGTCATGCATATGTTTCCCTTCAATCATTCACTCCATCAAATGCAGGGCAGGCCTGGGGGGTGGGGAGGCCAGCTACCCTCCTCAGAAAGTCTCCATTAGCATGGGCGTCCTCGTTATAAAGGGATGTTGTATTCGCAGGTAACCAACAGCCCCCTGCGCATCTGGGAACACTTTGAGTGATTGCTGGGGAGAGAAGAAATTTGGGTCATAACTAATGATCAACATCCCCTTTTAATCAAATGAAGCCGTCATAATGTGTCTATCCTCTGGGGGAACAAGGCCCTTTCACCTCCAGAAGGTCTGCAGTAGCATTAACCTCTTCGGGTAAGCCATCGGGCCTTGCCTTGCCCAGGTAGGAGGGAGGAAGGGCAGCTGGCAGGTATTCAGCGCCTACTGTGTGCCAGGCTCTGTGCTGAACAGCCTCACATGTGTTCTGGCATTTAATCCTGGCCTGTATGAGGTCAGTGCTTCCCAGCTTGGAGCATGTGGTGGAATCTCCTAGAAGGCTTCTCAGAGCACAGACTGCGGGGCCCCACCCGGGATTTGAGAGTCAGTAAAATCTAAAACAGTAGATTCAGTAGATGGAGCCCAAGTACTTGCTTATCTAACAAGTCCCCACGTGATGCCGATCCTGCCAGCTCAGGGACCACACCTTGAGAACCAGCATTAGAGGATAAAAATATCTCCACTTTTCACCTACGAAGTTCAACACCCTCTACAAACATCATGTAATATAATTCTCAGGAAAAGCCTGTGAAGTGTGTGTTGTCCCCATTTTACAGATGAAGAAACTGAGACCCAGAGAAAGGTAAGCACTTGCCTAAGACCCCACGATGACACCGCTGGTGTGGCAGAGCTATGATTTAGACCCAGTTCCGTCTGACGTCAAAGCCCTGGATCCTGATGCAGGGGCAGCAGAAGCAGGCAAGCAGCTGCAAGATCGAGGTTCAGAGAGGGTGCGCTCATCTCTCCCAGGCGTCAGGGAGAATATGGTCCTGCACTCCTCACTGTGAAGCCTGCACTTGGGGGCCTTTTGCCCGGATCAGTGCGTGGCCTGTCCTACCCTCTGCACATGGAAGGCCACAGCTCTGGGTGCTTTAGGAAATGCCTCTGGGTCTTCCCTCGGATTCACCCCCTGCCCAGAGAGAGCCCTCACCCTCCCCGTCCTCACCTCCCTCCTCTTCCCCATCCTCCCAGTGCTACCTCTTCCCTCTCCAGTTCGAGAAGTGGCTCCTCCAAGATGGTCCCCCAGGACCCGACACTCTCACCCCAGAGTCTCCAAGAAATGGCTTTGGATTCTCCAATGTGGCCAAGCTCAGTGCTGCCTGCCCAAAGCACACACTTGCTTTTCAGTGGTGGTTTCTGAGAGGGCTCTTGTCCTCATGCTTCTGTGCTCCCAGGTCCCCAAACAAGCCCGTGGGGCACATCAGCAAAACCACTTTTGAGCCTTCTCCCCCAGTAAGAACTTAAGAGAGCCAGCTAAGAACAAGGAGCTGTGGCTCAGGAAAAGGAAGGAAAGTGACAATGGCTCTCACGTGGAACTCCTGCTGGGTGCCAGACACTGTTCTACGTGCTTTATGAATAATAATGCACATAACACTCACAGCAACCCTATAACATAAGAGACCATTATCATCACCATTTACAAGCGAGGAAACTGAGGCACCGAAAGATTAAGTGACCTGCCCAGTGTGGCACAGCTAGTAACTGACAGAGCCAGGCTGTGAACTGAAGCCATCCGGCTCCAGAGCCCATGCCCACAACCATGCTGTGTTGGCAGAAAGAAAGAACAATTTGCTCCCTCATCCCTGCCCTACAAAAGGTCCTAGCCCAACCAGAGGGAAATGGATGTAGTCATAGTGGCAGGCATTGTTGTGTTGTTGTTGCTGTGGTGGTTGTAGTAGTTGGGTAGTAGGTGTTGCTGGAGTAGTCACTGTGGTAGTAGCAGCTGTTGTAGCGATTGTAGTTGTAGTCACAACTGTTACAGTGGATGCATCAGTAGCAGCTGTTATCACTGTAGTAGTAGCTGCAGTAGGAGTAGTTTCAGCAGCGATTATAGCAGTTATACTAATTGTGGTTGCTGAAGTTGTAGTAGTAGTTGAGCTAGTAGTTGTAGCTGTAGTTACAGTAGCAGTTGGCATAGTAGTACTTGTAGTAGTAGCTGTAGTTGCTGTTGTAGTTGTAGTTGTAGTAGTAGGCGTGCAGTAGTAGTTGTATCTGCTGTTGTAGTGATAGCTGGTAGCATAGCAGCAGCAGCAATGTTGAAATCGTGACAATGAGAACACTGACAGTAAAACGCCTGCCATCGCAGACTGCCCTGCTCCAGGGAGAGAGGACAGCACGATGCTTAGAGTGAAAATTCCAGAGCTGCTGGGGCTCCAGCAGCTGGCTCCTTTACGTAACCGGTTGTATGACCTGAGGCAAATCGCTCAGCCTCTCGGCCTCGTTGCCTCTGGCTCCGGAAGGGGGTGAAAATGCTGCCTACCTCATGATCTTTCTTGTGAAGACTGAATGAGAGAATCTACGAAAAGTACTGAGGACAGCACCTGGGACACAGTCAACCCTCCATAAATGTCAGTAAGTGAGTAGATGAGAGAGGAGGACACTCCGACAGGGCGTCTGCCTCTGAGGACTGGCGCTCCGGTAAGGGCAGCAGATGAGGGCAGGTAGGGTGATCACGTAAGGAGTTCAGAGGGCAGCACGGGGCGAGGTTCCACATGTGAAGGACCTGGGAAGGCTTCAGGGAGTAGGCAGGATTGGAACGGGACCTTCCAGCAGGGTGTGACACCCTGGTGAGGGGCCACCAAGATCAAGGCGTAGCAGACAAGGTACATGTGACCGACATGGGCCTGCCTTCCCACTTGCACAGCTTGTCCACAGGGCCACCCCGCCCACCAGCCCTTCTGTCCACTGTCTGCCCTGGGGCCTCCGCCCAGCCACCTCCCCAGTGCTGACATGGCTCTGTACCCTCCTTGCTGTCTATTTCATCCTCCCTCATCTCTGCGAATGTTCCTCCTAGCTCCTTCCATTACAAAATAGCTAAAGTCCCTCTTGCAATCCCCCAGTATTCTTAGATGGTTTTGTTGGGGGACAAAGGAGAGGCTGTTAGATCAGCTTGTTAAGAGGTTGCTAATTAAGCTCACCATTAACACATCTCCTGAGTCCCCAGAGATAGACCATGCTTTTGAAGAACCAAGCTCTTCCCTACTCTCAGGTCCCTCACTACCATTCAGGAAAGAGATAATTGGTCAGCTCTACTGATCAATTAACTCAATCAGCTCTATTGACGCAAAGCCCGAGTGGCACTGGCTCAGCCTTCACAGGCACGACTGTGAGGTGACAGGCTCCTGGGCACATCCTCTTGAAGCCCATCAGCCTTCGCTCTAGGAGATACGAGATGAGCTTGAATCCTACGGACAGAGATGTGGCAAGTACTCAAATAAGTATAATTATTTGAATGTAGTAAGTGTCACAAGGTGGGAAAGAAACTGACGTTCTCAGTGCACAGGCCAAGTGCTGGATGTTGGGCTAATAGTTTTCACCTAAATTAGCTCATGAACCCATGAGGCAGGTATATCTATCCCCATAGTATGGATGAGAAAACTGAGACCCAGAGAAGTTAGCAAAATGTGTGAGGTCACACAGTTAGCACACCACAGGGTCAAGCTTCAAACCCAGGTCTGCGTGGCTCCTCCCAACACGCTGGTTGTCTCGCTGTAAGGTCAGTGGAAAATTGGGGAGGGGAAGGGGAGGCTCCCAGAGCTGAGAGGATCGAGAGAGGAGGCTTTTCAAAAAGAGGTGAGACTCGTCCTGGATGGAGGAGGTGAGCTGGGTGATGATGGGTGCAGAAATGCCAGGAAATGAGAAAAGCAGAGACAGATGAGGGCTGAGAAGCACCAGGAATGTTAGGGGCCATACAAAGTCCACTGGGGTCGTAGGAGGCTCTCCCCCATAGATAGAGTCAGAAGCACTCAGTGGGGTGATCGGGAGGCTCTGACTAATGTGGCTAATTGCACGGAACTTTCTTCTGGATGCAGCAAGGAGCCACTGAAGCCTTGTGACCGGGAGAACCATGTGATGGAAGTCGCCCCATGGGAAAATCACCTTGGCCGGGCTTTGCTGGCTGGGTTAGAGAGCGACGACGGGGGAAGAAATGCCACTTAAGGAGACTGTTGCAATCAGCCCAAAGTAACAGCAGATTTTTTAAGTGGATTTCAAGGTTATGAACTGACAGTGTTTTCAAGCTTTTTTAAAAAAATCTAAACTACATTTCTTTGAGGTGTGATTTTCCAAATGTCAGGAAAAACAATCCATGTTAACCTCCAACTGTGAAACAATTATACGAGCAGCAAACCATCTTACTCCTGCCCAAATGGCAATAAAATATAGTTCTTGGTTCAAGAAGTCAGGACAAGGAGTGACTTCTGAACCATGCTTCCATTTAGCAATGCAGCTTTCTGCTCGAGAAAGCCACAGTCTTCCTCCACTGGATCTATTTTAACAGCATAATGAGGGCCGTGCAACCCAGCCCTCCAACCTTCCCTGAGAGTACACCCCTAAGTGTCTCAAGATGTCCAAGCAACATCAAAGGAAAGGAGAATTATTCTTTGGATATACCATAGGATACAAATCCTGATATCCCACTGCTGGAAAGAAAAGCCCAGGAGTGCTCCCACGGTGCCAGTAAAAAATACGGACTCAGAAGATTAACTGGCTCCGATGCTACAGCGCTTTAGCCAACCGTAACCTGGCATTTTATATTAAAGAAAGAAAACGATGCCTTTATTAATACCGCTTGCCAAATTTCCCGTGAGGCCTGAGAAAGGACTCGCTTTGGCCTTCCTTTGCTCAGAGCCTCGTGCTAAAAACCACTCGCTCCTCTTTTAAAGTAAGGCCAACCTGCGGTGTCTGAAGAAAGTTCCCCCTGGAAAATGAAGAGCCTACTTTCTGCTAAAACATTTAACTCCTTGTTACTTCCACGCCGCTCTGCAAGCTAACCACAAAGGGCTGGACCTCATAGCTTCACCGAGTGCTTCTCCCTGTCTGTGAGATCATGCCGTCCCCAGGCTGTCCCCACAAGGCAGGGGGAAGGAAAGACATAACAGGGATTATTTTATAGCTGCAGCATTTGAGTCACATAATTGGTGCCATTAAGATTTTTATAGAAGTATCTAGAATAACAATATCCCTTGGCATGAGCCTGGAGGAGGCCAAGCAGCTCTGGCTTCAGCTGGGAGGTAACTCTAACGGTCCCATTTTTAGTAATGGAGACTAAGGAATCAGGGTAAAGATGGGCACTCCACCATGCCTGCTGCTGCTGGCAAAGGGCAAAGCTCCGTGGCATCCCGGGACTGGCATTCACTCCCCAGTGCTGAGATCCCCACACCCTTGGATAACACAGCCGGCCCCACCTGGTCAGCAAATCTTACTGAATAGCCACTGTGCACCAAGTTCCCCAGAGCATATATTGTGAATAAATGAATGTTTCTCAGTCAAAAGGAAGAAGAATTTTCTTTTCAAAAAATCTATACTTTAAAAGAAAAAGTAAGTGAACTAAGTAATACAGAATCTCCTTTACTGTGACCCTTCTATTTTCAAACATCCAAGTTCTGAAGTGCAGCCTCAGGACCCCAAGCCTTCCCACCTGCTACACACACAAACCTGTGCCCCTGCCCATTTCAGTGCAACGCAACGATGGCCCAGCCCTTGTACTGTGGATGCCACTGGAAGTGTGGCAGAAGAGGCCCAAGGTGCCCATGGTCAACAGTGCCCTTGAACTCTGCAGCCTCCTGTTGGGACCATCTTCTGAGTGCCTCCTTTCATTTCCACTCCTTTCCCCACTCTCTCTCTTCCTGTGTTCCTCCAGCATTCCGCTTTCCCTCCAGAGTGAAGCAAGGAGTTTCCTTCCATTCCTGTTACCTTTATTGCCTGCATCATATCCAGCTGAACTCTTTAGTGGGCCTGCTCTGAGCTCAAGGGCAGGGGCTGTCTTGTCCATCCTTATATTTCTAATGGGAGGAAGACACAAGAAGATGCTCCATAAATGCTTGCTAAATAAATGGATGGCTGGATGGGTGGGTGGATGGATGGATGGATGGATGAATGGCTGGATCAATCAATGGGTGGATGAAGGAATGCATAAATGAATTCCCATGGCAGTACCGAGGCCCTGATGGCCAAAAACTTGATCTCCCTGGAGCCTATTCACAGGTATATGTGAATATATGTCTGAATCAAAGGGCCATCCCCAGAATGTCACAAGTACCCCATAACTCTGCGATGGTAGCAGCTCAGGGAGGGGAACAGCTGGTGCTACCTCCCTACCGACAACTGGTCGCACTGTGCTCTCAGAAGCAAGGGTGGTCTTGGGAGTTGCAGTCTCCTCAGGGGTCATCTTCTGGGCCCTCTCCCACCACCTTTGCATCAGAATCCTGGTCACCACAACTTGCAGACACCAAACAGGGGTCTTTAACTGGGCTCACCCTCTACAACACCACCCTTGCCCCCCATTTTCCTAGAATAAGGGAATCTGATTTGGAAGGTAGCACATGTTTTCCCAAGTCTTAGCTCTGAAAACAGAGCTGCCCTCAGGAGCAACCACATGACCCTAGTGATGGATGTGAACATAAAGGATGCCCCTCAAGGTTCTCTTCTAGGGAACACCAAACCTATTCTTTCCACCGGCTCCACCTGCCAAGCATCGGGGAGAGGGTGGACACAGCCTCCACTAGAGGCATCTCCAAGAAATTCGCCAAATCACTGGCGAGGCACATGGCAATGCCAAAGACGCAGTTCCCAGTCTGGGCCTCTCCAAGTCCAAGAGTATCATCTCATGTGTATCTTAAAGACTTCCCATTCCATGTGCCCATTGTACAGTTGGAGAAGCTGAACCCCAGAGGGTGCCGAGTCTCCTGCTTCCCTGGCAGGCCTCTGAGCCAAAACGTGACTTTCAGTGTGAGAATCACTGGCAGTCAGGGCTGAGGCTAGGAGACTTGAGAATCTTCGGAAGGCCACCAATGCCAAGCACGGGCTTCCTGCTGAGGCCACTGAGTGGAGGAAATAATAATGGAGATTGAGAGGCGTTCTGCATTTGACCTTCCGCCACCCTGCCGTTTTTCAGTAGAACTCGATAGGGATCAGTCACATCTGCTCTCAATAGCAAATGTGAAAAATGACCTGCAATTTTAAGGTCTGAAAAACACAAACTTGTGTTAAAAGACTGACAAAAAAAATTCATGCGCTCAACAGCATGATGTCATTCAACTGCACACCCGTTGCAATAACAATCATCTGTCAGAGCCCATGCCCTGGACCTGAGCTCTCCCCTCCTGGGAATCATAAGCGGCTCTGGTGCCCCCGCATGTCAGCCGTGCGCCTGGCCACATAGCGGTGCAGGGAGCCTGCCGGCCTGTGTAATCAGGGCTGGGCTGCTAGGCTTGGCTGGGCCCTGAGCTACAGCGGGTATCGACTTACCTCGCTCCCCACTTCAAACACTCAGGTGAGCTGCAGGAAGGCTGGTGGGAGCCCAGAACAAACTCAGGGATCTGAGCAGCAGCCCAGAGATGGCCTGGGGTCGATGGGCCTTTAGAAGTTAGGAAGCTCCCCGTTAGCCACATGGGCGAGGCCGTCCAGGCCACTGCTCTGCTGTGTGCAGAAGCCAACCAGAATGCTCTCCAGGCTGCCCCAAGGCGCTGACTGCCCTGCGCAAGTCCCAGAATGCTGCCTTCATCCCTGCCTCCCCTACCTCCATCCCCTCGCTCTCGTCTGGGCTGTGTCAGGGGCTCCTGACTCTGATGGAAACTCAGGGAGGGAAGCTTAGGGAACCTCCCAGAGCTCACTAGATCAACCCCAGCATCTTCATCCTGGAGGGTCCCACACTTGTCACCTGAGCCACTGCGCCTGGGTCCCAGGACAAATTGGCCAAGGTCTCTGTGCTCAGGAGCTCTCAGCCTAGATGGGAAGGCAAAACTCACCCATTCTAGGCACCAGAAGAGGAAGAATGGAGAGATACAAATGGAGAAAATTTATAAACTTCAGACCCTACCAACCCTGTTATTAGATCAGTTTACTAAGCTGGGCAATGTTTCCCTGCTTTCCTCAATTCTAAGTCATAACCCATGGGGGGTCATGGCCATATGTGCTTGCTTGATTTCCTCAAGATGGAGACAAAGGGCACCAGCATTCATTAAGCACCTACTATGCTCACGTTCCATGCTGGGCACCTTCACATCTATCTCCTGCTTCAAGGCTCCTGCCTAGGCTCCCAGGTAGCTAGGTGAGACGTGGATGCCTTGGAAGGGTCATGAGGCAGTTTTTGGCAGGTACATTTGTTTCTGCCCCAACTGCAAAAGCTCCCTTGTGCTTCCCAAGACGAGCCGACTTGGCCAGGCGCTTACAGATAGGAGAGCAAGTTCTTCACTACCTGCTATTCCAGCCTATAGAGTTTGTTTGGCGGCACAGCCGGCTTGGCCCAGAGTGACGTGTTACTCTGAGAGGTTTCCTACTGAAATGGAGCCTCAGCAGGCTGGTGGTGCACTTGCCTATGGAGTATAGTTCAAGCTTTCAGTCCCTGAAATGTGGGGATACCAAGATGACTAAGACATAGCCCCTCTGTCTTCAAACAGCTCTTAAGTTATCAGGAGAGAAACCAGGAAACAAACAAGGGTCCCGCTGTGCGGGTGCTGAAAGAGACATCTATGCAGAGAATTCTGCACAGAGGAGACAGTGACTGGTTCCTCCTGGAGGCAGCAGAAACCTTTATAGTGGAGGTAGCATGGTCCCTGTGCCCACAGGCCCACTGTCACTGGACAGACAAGGCTAACTCATCCCAGGCAAGTGAGAGGTCAGCTGGGGAAAACAAATGGAAGATATTGCTGGAGGACAATGCAGGGAGAGACATAAAGACTGGCACACAGTAAGGCCACAGTATGACTGCCAAATAGAATTAAATTGGGCAGAGGTAGTCAGGAAAATCTTCCTAGAAGTAACATGGGCCAGCCCTCCATGAGTGAGGTCTGAGTGACCAGAAGGGCCGAGGAAGCAAGGCACACCGACAGAGCCTACGACGGACGTCCACGTGTGGATGATTCAAACTGGCTTCCAGAGGGTGGGTCATGGAGCCAGAGTGGAGACCCAAGCTCTGTTCTCAGCTCCCAGGCCCAGGTCTCATGAGCCAGAACTTCAGGGCTCACTCCCTTGTCCTGAGCCCTCCCCGGTGGCAAATAGTCTCCAGTGAGAGACAGGAGCTGAGCTCTGCCCATGCTCCAAGGAGAGCCCAGGGCCATAGAGACTTCCCCAAATTTGGATTAAAAAAACAGCTACTCACTGCCTCCTCCACAGGATACATAGCTTCCCTCTAAGTCAGCAGGAACCCATCACTAAGGCTATGAAAAAATAAACAAAAGGAATCTGATTTCAAGGGACATTCAGGCTCCAAGAAGAAGAACAGCATGCTCAGACGTGCCCTTCCCCTCCAAGGCATGCTAGTTGTGGGGACTCTCACAGCTACGGTTCCGGCAGAACCAGGAGCACGTGCTGCCAATGACAGAGCAATAGAGTCACACTCAGGGCTCCCTGGGGACACTCCAGCACTGGGAGCTGTCAATGGAAACCCAAAAGAGAAGCCAGGAAATTCTAGCCTTGCCATGACCCCAGAGCTCAAGCCAACAGATACTGTCGCCTGTCTCTCCTGGACCTATGGTACCCCCTCTACCAGCCTCATTAGAGTCAACTGACACCTGAACATCAACTGGCCTGCTTGTGACATGTCTGTGCTATGCTTAGACAAGCAAGCTTCTCTTTACTATTTTTGGTAGGGTCTACACTGTAGGCAGTACAGAACCTAATTGAGCATTCTGCCAGTACAGAACCCAGTTACACCTCAAAGGGCTATTCCACAGCAAGCATGCACAGCACCTGCATCAGTGACAAAGCACAGACTTTGCACCACAGGTAGGGGCCGAATGGGTTCTTAAAAAGAAAACAGCATAAATACAGAAAGTATCAAAGCCACTAGAAAAGCAGAAGTTACTTAACCAGCTATTGGCTGGCCTCAGAATGATGCGTTGGCCTGAGAGCTTCCCTATCAAGGCAGAACTTCAGCAGCTCGGTGGTTCTGCTGCATGAGGAGTATGGTTTGAGCTGCCAGTTCATTAAATGTGGGGATGCCAAGGTCATCAAAACACAGCCCTTGTCCTCAAATGGCTTATAAGTTATTAGAAGAAGAGAAGAAAGACGCTCTGATGGTTTAACAGTTTCAAATCTATAAAGGAGGATTAGCAAAGGCTGACACCCTGTTAACTTCTAATCCCACAGAGGACTCACAAATGGTAACGGCATCAAAGAGCATTGCGAGAGCTCAGAAATGCCAAGGGCTGAAAGGCTCCCTGGCTCTGAGAAAGAAGATGGAGGGGCTCCTTGGGGTGTAGTAAACAGAGAGAGCTCAGGTCCCAGGACCAAGGAATGTGAGTTGTGGCTCTTGCTCTGCCAATGATCTCCTGCAGAGCATGCGGACAAGTCCCTTTCCCTCTTTGGGCCTGGTTGCCATGTCTGTGTAACAGCAGGCTTGGCCTGGGTGATTTCTGAGGGCCTGCTCAGCACTGATCTATGGGTCTTCAGCTCAGACAAGGAGAATGTTGACAAATCTGCCAGCAGGTTGGAAGACTTATTCTGTACCCAGCCCTATTTAAGTGTTCGTGTTGGGCCATCAAGTTCCATGAAAGCTTGAGTCTGTTAGTTACTCCTAAGCCCAGAGATTTCTGGAGACATAGACATAGACTAGAGTTAGAATTATACTTAGATATAGATATAGATTAGATGTAGACATAGACTAGAGATAGAGATATATGTGTACAGATCCACATGTATCAAAATGTACGTGTGTGTGTTTATGTGTGTATTAATGTATTAACATATCTCCCCACTGAGCACCTATCCCTTAGTGAGGGACATGGGCACAGTGCCACTGATTTTACCTGAGTTCATTTCCCACATTTAGCACACCAAAATCCTCTCCTTTTTCAAAGTCCATCTCAAGCACCTCTTCCTCCTAAGAGCCTTCCTAGACATCAAAGGAGAGGATCTCCCCCCTTCAAATTCCCATAAGTGGCCATTTGAACCACACATGACCCCATTATAACAACTACTTACTTAGTCACCACCTATGGAAGTGCTCCCACAAGGCAGAGACACTGTCTTACACCTATAGAGGCTGCCAAAGACACCTGTGCTTCTTTTTTTTTAATTTAAAAAAAAATTTTTTTTATTGTATACATTCGAGGTATATGACATGATGTTTTAATATACATATTCATAGTAAAGTGATTACTACAGTCTACCAAACTAACATATCCATCATCTTATAGTTACCTTTCTTTTATTTTTCTTTCTCTTTCTTTCTTTCTTTCATTCGTTCTTCTTTCTTTCTTTCTTTCGTCACTGGTAAGAGTACCTAAAATTTATTCTCTTCACAAATTACCAGTACACAGTACAATATTATTAACTATAGTCTTCCTGTTGTACATTAAACTCCAGACTTATTCATCCTACATAATTTCAACTTTGTATACTTGTACCTGCATCTTCCCAACCCCCACCCCCACCTCCACTCCTGATAACCATTCTTGTGCTCTCTGTTTCTATTTGCATTTGTTTTAGATCCCGCATACAAGAGACCATGCAGTAGTTTTCTTTCTGTGCTGACTTCTTTCACTCAGCATAATGTCCTCTACGTTCATCTATGTTGTCTCAAATGGCAGGATCTCCTTCTTTTTAAAGGCTGAATAATATCCCATTGTGTGTGTGTATGTGTGTGTGTGTGTGTGTGTATACCATAATTTCATCTTTTCATGGGTTTGTCAATGGAAAAAAAAAGCCAAACTCTGTAAAATAATTTTAAAGAGATTTACTCTGACCCAAATTTGAGGACCATGACCCAGAGCCATGCCCAAGAAGCCTTGAGCAAGTGGACTCACTGTGGCTGGGTTACAGTTTGGTTTTATACATTTCAAGGAGACAGGGGTTACAGGTAAATCAATACGTGGGAGGCATACATTGGTTTGGCCCCAAAAAGGTGGGCCATCTGGGCGGGGGGGCGCTTATAGGTTATAGGCCAGTTTAAAGATTTTTTGAGTTGTAATTGGTTAAAGACATGAAGCTTTGTCTAAAGACTTGGAATATTTTAACATAAGGAGCTGTTTATCAGAGATAAACCAGAGATAAGGCACCAGACATATATTTGTTGTGTAAATTGAGGACCTGTAGCTTTGTCTTGCATACCCTTAGGCCTGTTAATGCGTTATAAAGGATGTCCCCAAGAAGAGGGGGCATGATGAGGCATGTCTGACCTCCCTCCCCCTGGCAGGCAATTTAGTTTTAGGATATTCCTTTGGTCATGGGGTGGTCCATTCAGTCAGCTGGTGTGGGGCTGAGCCTTAAGATTTTATTTTAGTTCACAGGTTGATGGACACTTCCTTCCATTGTTTCTCTATCTTAGCTACTGCGAACAATGCTGCAATGAACGTTCAAATGTCTATGGCAGCACAATTCACAATCACAAAGATATGGAATCAACCCAAGCACCCATCAACTGATGAGTGGATAAAGAAAACATGGTATGTATACCATGGAGTACCACTCAGCCACAAAAAGGAATGAAACAATGTCCTTTGCAGCAACTTGGATGGAACTAGAGACCATCATCCCAAATGAAGCATCGCAGGAATGGAAAAACAACACCACATCCCTCTTCGATAGCTAAGAGCTAATCAGTGGGCATGCACAGGCACAAAGAGATGCAAATGTCATTGGAAATCAAGAAGCAGGCGAGGAGGGATGGGGTAAAAACCCACCCAGCAGGCACAATGAACACCATTCAGGTGATGGGCACACTAAAAGCCTCAACCCAAGCATTATAAAGGGTATCCACATAACAAAAGCTTTTCTACCCCCCAATACCCTGAAATTTTAAAAAAGGAAATAATGTATGCAGAGTTCTTGGCACAAATAAAAGGACAATAAAAGGAAAAAAAATTAGTTGAACATATACACTTGGGTTTATTTCTGAGCTCTCTATTCTGCTCCATTGGTCTATGTGTCTGTTTTTATGCCAGTACTATACTGTTTTGATTACTATAGCTTTGTAGTAGATTTTGAGATCAACACCTGTGCTTCTTCTGGCAGAGGAGGTGCTCAGCAAATGCTTTCTACAGTATTCATTCATCAAAAACTGAACTTTCACCCATACCTCATACTAAACACAAAAATTAAATCAAGATTTTTTTAAAAAACAAACCTAAGTGAAAATCAAGAAAAAAAGAAAATGTAGGAGAATATATTTAGGACCAGAGAGTAAGCGAAGATTTCCTAGACAATGCACAAAAAGCAGCAACCATTTAAAAAAATTGATAAACTGAACTTCTGCTCATTAAAGGACATATAAAAATGAAAAAATAAGCTACAAGAAACTATTCACAATACATAAATCCAACAAAGAACTAGAATTCAGATTATATTTTTTAATTCCCATGAATCAATTTTTAAAAGACAGCCTAAAAAAATGGGAAAAGACTTAGATAAACACTCCACAAAGAAGAAATCCAAATGGCCAATAAACATAAAAAATGTTCAACATCATTAGTAACCATGTAAATACAAATTAAAACCACGGTGAGTTACAACTACACACCCACTGGTTCCAGTTCAAAAGGCTATCAGTGTCAAATGTTGGAACGCGTGCAAAGCAACTGAATTCCTCATACTTTGCTGGTAGAAGTATGAGATGGTACAACTACTTGGGAAAACATCTGGCAACTTCTTATAAAGTTAAACATACACCTACTTCATGATCCAGCAATTTTATCCCTACTTAAGCACACAAAAGAAATGAAAACATGCCCATAAGAAGACTTATATGTGAATACTCCTGGCAACATTATTTATAAAAGCTCCAAAGTGGAAAAAACCCAAAAGTTCATAAAAGGGGAAATGGATAAACAAATTGAGGTAGACTCATATGATGACACAGTGTGCGACAATGGAAAGGAATCGCCTACTGATGCACACAAACATGGATAAATCTCAAAAACATTAAGCTCAGCTAAAAAAGCCAGTACAAAAAAGACTTCATATTGTTTGATCCAATTTTTTTTAATAAATTTCAAGAACAAGCAAAATGAATCCATGAGGATAGTTTTCAGAATAGTGTTTTGCTTTGTTTTTTTTCTGTAGGGGAGGAGGAATTAGAGGAAAGAGGGAAAAGGAATTTTCTGAAGTAATGGAAATGCTTTATATCTTGATTGGGTACTGATTACAGGGGCATATACATTTGGTAAAGCTTATTGAACACTTAAGTTCTGTGCATTTTATACTATGTAATTATACTTCAATTAATCATAAAGGAATGATTAAAATAAAAGAATTCACTCAATTTTTTTTTTTTTTTTTTTGAGACAGAGTCTTTCTCTATCACCTGGGCTAGAGTGCAGTGGCATCATCATAGCTCGCTGCGACCCCAAACTCCTGGGCTCCAACAATCTCCCTGCCTCAACCTCCCAAGTAGCTGAGACTACAGATGCACACCACAACACTTGACTAATTTTTCTATTTTTTGTAGAAACAGGCTGTCACTCTTGTTCAGGTTGGTGTTGAACTCTTAACCTCAAGCAATCCTCCCGCCTCAGCCTCCCAAAGTGCTAGGATTATAGGTGTGAGCCACTGTGCCCGGCCCTCAATTATTATTTATAAAATGCCTTCTATATGCCAGACTTTGAGATGGGGGCTGAGGATATGGCCATGAATAAGATGCATCCTTTCTCTCGAAAAGAGTGGGAAATCCCCCCTTTGATACTTCAGCATCTTGGGAATCGAGCCCCTTCGAGGCCTTGCCAGTCACCCTCTATGCACACACCCACACACATGCATACAGGAGCAGTGGGGGCCCTTCTCTCTATGCCCTGGGTCTCTGATATATGGCAGTGCATAAACATTTGGATCACAAGGAACCCCCCAGAACTATGACCTGCCCAAAATAGCCTGGACAAGAACCTTCCGGAATCAGTCTTCCAGGTCAGAAGCAACCAAACTCCAGCATCACACCCTGGGTCCTCAAGCAAGAATGCTTGCCTTTCTTCCCAGGGAAGGCATGAGCTCTGCTCCTTGGACTTTAGGCCCTGTCTGCGGAGCTAGGGAGGCCCCAGGAAGAGAGGAGGGAGGGCCCTTGACCTGCTGGCTCCCGGCTCCCCCACCTACCCCTCCAGGGAGAGGAGAAATCCAAACAAAAGCCCATTCTCACAGGCAGCCCTTCCAAGAAAAACCAAGTTCTAGAGATGCCGATCTGGTGTGAATAAGGAAAAAATGCAGAAATCCAAAAGGCAAGGTCCAAAAAACATTTCTCCCGCTGAGTGTGCTATGAAAAGAAAGGGCACAAGGAGGTGGACGGGAAGGAACCCCGGGGCACCCACAGCCACTGGGGGAGTTAACCTCCAGCCACCACTGATTTTCCTGCACAGAATCTGATTTTCAATGACCCAGGAAGTAACCCATGACTTTCAAAATGTTCAAGCCTACACAAGAAATCTCTTATTTCGGAGCTTTGATTACTCGTCTGTCAAAAGAGAGTAGCAATCCACACCGTGCCCACTTCCCAGGGCTGACGTGGGCTCCACGGGGAGGAAGCAAGTTGTGAAAGGCCTGGGTAGGCTCTGAACACCACATACCTCAGCCTTGGTCAATGTGGAACCTGTCTCGCCCCAACTTAGGATATTCGTGTTTTATAAAGAAAAGCACGTGGGTTAGAATTCTGGCTCCACACTGTGTGAACTTGGGAAGGTGACCCCATTTCTCTGAGCCAGCTTCCACATCTGTGGAATGGGAATAGTAACGGCTCCCTTGAAGTCTGCAGTGAAGATTAGAAAAATGCCTGTAAAGCCTTTAGGGGAGTATCTGGCACATAGACGGCTTTCAGTAAATGGGAGTTGTTATGACTTCTACTATGGAAAAGGGATTCCACTCCACCCTGCCTTCTTCCACTTTTGAAATAGAAAAGCAGCAGAGCTCTTGGGTTGTCCAGATAAAAAATGTACACACAGGCTTTTTCTGAAAGAATTTGTTAGGCATCCTGTGTGGATTAAGAGGCTAACCCTGCATACGCTGAGCCCTCCTCTGGGCCAGGCATCCACCGACACCACAGGAGGAGGGGAGGATGCCGCCTCCATTTCACAGAGCAGAGCACCGTGACTCAGTGAGGTTACAGACCTCGCTCGAGTTCACACAGCCGGAGAGCGGACAGGCAGCACACACATCTGGGACTGTCGGAGTCCAAAGCCCGTGCCCCCATGGCTGCAGGGTGCCAGCATTCTCCATACGCACAAGCTAAAATCAGCTTAGAAGCCCCAGACAACCACGGGGGACACTGCACTCTCGAGAGCAGGACAGAGTCTGCAGCCTGGGGACTCAGCAACTGCAACCACCACGTTCTCCACCCACCTCCAGGAGCAGTGCAATTCCCACCTCCCTGTCTACAAATGTCGGCAAAGCCACCTTCCAGCCAAGGCAGCCAAGGTCCATCCATATGCTGTCTGATGGGCCAGCAGGGGCCTTAGAATATTCCCAGATGCTTCTTGGGCCTGGTGGAAGTGGTGCTGGGGGGAACTGGGGGAGTTTGGGGTAGTGGGGAAGGAGAGGTATTGCATGGAGACCTGAGTAGCCCCGGATTTGTCTTTGGAATTGCAGCCTAGAATGGTATCCCAGGGCACAGGCTGGTGTAACTCTATCTCCAAGGTCCAGGTGAGGGTGGGAAAGGGAGGGAAAAGGGAAGAGGAAGCAGTGGGATGTCAATCAAAAGGCATGACCCCCTCTTTACGTTGCAAAGTGAGGTCATTAGGAAAGAGACCACAAGAATCCAGAAACAGCTCTACTCTGCACACATCTCAATTGTGCTTCCCAGGTCACACATTGCTGAGGAAGCCACAGCTGGTGTCTGAACTGACTGGTCCCTCCATTTAATGACTCTGCAAACACTGGCTGAACATCTACTTTATGCAAGATGCTGAGGCAGGTGCAAGGGGCACCACCACGGGCAGAACACAGTTCTCACCACTAGGAGGTCATTGTCCAGGACAGGAGAGAGTCACAGATACAGATGATGGTACTTCAGTGTGCTACAGGTGACAGCAGGCACTGCGGGAACAGAGGGCTGGGCCCCGGTCAGCCTGGGGAAAGCGGGGAGGTTCCCAGGGTCGGCGGGGGGCCTATACTGAGTCCTGAGGGTCAGAAGGGAACGTGTCCCCTGGATGGGAGGAAGGGTTTCCAGGCAGAGGAAACTGTGAGTCCCAACAGTGGGCAAAGAAAGAATGCTCAGCTCTGGGAGTCCAGTAGGCTGACATGCAGAAAGCAAAGGGCAATCTAGGAGATGTGAGATGATGACAGGAGCCAGGCCATATAGATGGGCCACAGAGGTCCAACTTTCCTCTAAACAGGACGGCATGAATGGAAGAGGCCACACTGTCCATGAGTTAGCCACTAGCCACATGTGACTATTCAAATTACTTACAAGTCACTAAAATTAAAATGCGGCTCCTCAGTTTGCACTGGCCACATTTCAAGGGTCCCATAGCCACATGTGTGTGGTGGCTGCCATATTGGACACTGCAGGTACAGAACCTTTCATCCCAGAAAGTTCTATTGAACAGGGCTGCTGCAAGAGCAGTCCCTCAACCTCCATGGGAAAGAAAATGAACTGGAGGTTAGGGGGCCAGTGCAGAGGAGACCAACGGAAAGAACTAGAGAGAATCCGACCAGAGAGACATTTACGAGCAGGAAGGACAGGCTTGGTAACCAATTGGCTGGGGGCGAAGTGGGCAATGAAGTCTACGAAGCCCAGAGCAATGAACAATGGCCTGTTTTCCTGCATAGTCAGCTGGCAGGGAGGGGCAGTCACCTACAAGGGAAAAAAGGAAACGAAAGAAGGAGCAAGTCTGGGAGAGAAGGCGTGTGCTCAGTTTGTGACATGCTCAGTGTAAGGAGCCTGCAGGGCACCTATGGGTGGTGCTGTGTGGGTGCAGCTGGGGCTGTGAGCTGGGGGCTGAGGCCACGGGCCGCTGTGCTGTCTGGCGAACTGTGGAGCATGCGCCGCGCAGCCGAGGTGCTGCTGGGCTGTGAGAAGAAGCCACAGGTGTGATGTTTGGGTGCTTGGGGTCATCGGGGGTGGGGGCTCTGGGCGTAGTGTGGTGATAATGCGCAGACTTTGTGCTGCATGTGCGAGGCTGGGAACAGGCAGACAGGGGTTGCGGGACTGTGGAATTGTGTGAAGCCAAGGGACCATGGCTCTGGGCTGTTATTCGGAGGGTTCTGGGGCTATAAACAGAGAGCCGTGGGCTCTGTTGAGAATCTTGCAAGAGCCTCCTCTATTCCCCCAGGGTGGAAACCATGTTTTGGGTTGCCTGGGCAAACCCCCAAGAAGCGCTCTTGCTAAAAGCAGCCTGGGAGAGGTGAGGAGGGGGACGTGTGGACGGGGCAGGCCATGGCAGGCACCTGCCCAGGGTTTGGAAGCCACTGAGCGCCGGGCTCCAGCAGCCCCTCAGGCAGCTCAGGAAAGAGGCCGGCCGGGCTGTGTCCCCACCTCGCAGCTCCCAGTCCACAGGAGAGTGGCGGCACACAGGAATGTTGTTCTCCAAAGCCACTGCGACACTTCCTGTCAGCTCACATAATTGAGTATTACAGTATTTAAATTACAAATTGAAGATTATTTTTACAGGTGTCATTTTAAATATAATACGAGATTTCTTGACATTACATCAGCCTCACCACACAAACAGCTGCACCAGGCTGCCTGCATGTGTGAGGCACATGGCTTCAAGCGGTGGCCTCACGGCATGTGCCACACAAACACAGGGTGTGAGTGTGCGTGTGCACCCGCGTTATGAGACTGTGCAGCGTGGGTGTGAACCAGTGTACAGACGAGTGTGGTTAGGAATGTCTATGTGTAGCTTGTGTTTTAGGAATGTGCGTGATGGTGAACGCGTGGGCCTATGTCTGTCCACATGAATGAAGGTGTGTACGAGTGTAAGAGCTACTGCTGCTGGAGTCTCCAGCCCCACAGGTGACAATCACCAGGCAGGCAGGACCTGGCCATTTCTGCCTCCTCTAGAGCCAACCATGACGTTCCAGGAAGGGGACGAGCTCCACTCTCAAGGTGGAGGGGCTGCAGGGGAGGCCCAAGGCGGTGCTACAGTGCCCTCCAGTGGACAACGCCCCCTCCCCAACCCCCAGCCAGAGCCAACAGCTGATTGAAAAGATGCTGCTTGTCCCCTTCCTGTGACTGGCCAACCCCAGGACCCACGTCCCTGTCACCCACCCACCGTGAGTGGTGCAGGAAGAGTCCGCCCAGAGTCTCCCAAAGCTCCCAGAGACGGAGACTTAGGGGAGCTCTGGGCACGGCCCCAATTCCCCACCAGGGGCCCTCCAGCCTTTCCCCCTGCTGGGCCAGGCATGGCCTGGACACAGCCTGCTCCTCCCTGCCACGGTTATGCCCCACCTTTAAGGACAGTCACCAGGAAGTTTCCCCTGAGCCGCTTCCCTCAAAGCCCTTCCTCGGGGGCACAAGTGGCTCTCTAGGGGCTCCAGTGCTCCTCGAGTCCCTCCAGGAACCCCAGAAAACAAGGCCTGGGCCTGGCATGGTGTCAGCTCCCCCACTGGGCAGAGCAAGGGCCAGGACAAAGAGCAGGTGCTCTCCAAATTAGAAAGTCTTCATTTGCTCTTTCCCGTGACAAACTGCAGGAGTCTTTGGAGAGAGAGGCAGAAACACAGAGGACAGAGAGCAAACAGCGCGGTCTCTGATTTTCACTCAGCCGTCCTGCTCCGAACGCTGGTCCGCAGAGGCAGAGCGCTGTGCCTGAGTGGTGAGTGGGCGACTCAAATGTAGCAACTGTTCTAGGTGTCTATTTTTAGAGGAGACAAGAGGGATATCTCAGGGAGAGACTGAAACCAAACAACAGAAGAATTTTCTGGGCTTCCACTTTAGCAAAATGTTATTCGTGGCATCAGCTAGCACCCACCAGGCCGTCTGGCCACAGGTAAAGCAGCGCTAAGCAGTGAGGGCACCAGCCTGGTCTCAGCCAGGGCTCCCAGGTCCAGAGGGAACTGCCACTGGCCAGTGCCCTGAGGCAGAGGGCCTTGCAGAGGAAAGCGGGCATCCACCTGCTGCGAGCCGGGGGCCACAGGACGGGCAGCCATGTCCTGACTTCCCCTTCAGAACTGCTGGCTGCATTGGCACCAGCAGTGAGCTCAGTGCCGTCTGGACCCACCTCCGGCACCTGAATGGCCCAGGTGAGGCCTGCAGGGATCTGTGACTCTGGTATGGACCACCTCAACTGCCATTCTTTGAAGGCCCAGCCACACAGAGGCCCAGATTCTCCCTGCCCTGAACCCTCCTCCCAGGATCCACGGGCGGCATCGCCCTAGTCGGACACCAACATCCCTGGCACAATTTAGGGAAGAGAGGAAGCCAAAAACATCTGAGCAATGTGGAGAGGCAGAGGGCAAAGGTGCCAGTGGTTTTTGCAACACAGCACAAGACCCAGTGTGCAAACCAGCGGGCTCCGAAGAGGGCTTCTTGTTGGCTGTGTCCAAGACGGATTTGGATGCTCAGCCCCAAACCAGGTGACTAGCCTGTCCCCAGCAGGCCTGAGAGGTCTCCTTCCGGGCGTTGGGCATGTCTGCCTTGGGCCCCTGCAGCTCAGGGCCAGACACTCCCATAGCAACCTCTCCCTCCTGTCCTCTCACCCCCTCCCACTTCAGGGCTGAGGAAGAGAGGTGAGGGCGGCGGAGGGAGAGGCAGAGCTCCTCACCAGGCAGAAAAGCCAAGAATGAACATGAAAAAGACTGAACCAAAACGTGGAGCAATTTGGTGGCTACTGCCTGCTCTGACTTCTGGTCTACCCACTTCCCAGGTGACCTCTGCCCAGTCTATGACCTTTTCCTCTGCCATTTTTGACTAACATCTTTGCAGCTTCCCTGTATTTTTGTCCCCGGTCTTCGTCATCTACCAGTCGTGGAAAATGCAGGAGAATCTTCCCATCCAGGTCCCACTCATGACTGCAGCCTCCTGGCAAAGCTCTGATTTCTCGCCTGCACCTTCTCGACGCACGTCTCACTTCTTCAGGGAGCTGCAGCTTTTGAACAATCACAAAAGTGGCTGGCAGGCTCGCTGCAGCAGCGATGGCTTTAGGAAAGGAGGCAGAACCACAGTGGACAGCAAGGTGCACTCACGGTCCAAGAAGACAGAAATCAGTATCCTCCTCCTCTTCCTCCCCAGCAGCATCTCTGACGGCCATTCGGTGCTCACTTACGTCAAGCCCTGTGCTGAGGACTTTATGCAGATTACTTCATTTGACTTTTACAACAAACCTTCCAAGGGGGACACAGTTGTTCTCCCACTGAACGGACACAGAGGGCGAAGCCGTGCCACCCGCCCTGGGCCTCGGTTCCAACTCCTCCATCTGCACAACCCACATTTTCTGAACTGTGGGAGGCAAATCATCGGTGGGTCCGGGAAATAAATGTAGTAGGTCACAGCAAGCATTTTTAAATGGAAGAATGGAATATGTCAGAGTGCCGCATACATAGGGGAGTAAGCATTGTTTTATGAAACTTTTGTCCCAGTTTTATGGATGTGTGTATACACACACGCACACACGCGATGCAATAGAGCATGATTATAAATATATTTCTTACTGTAAGTCACAGTCAAAAAACTTCAAAAGCTGTTGTGCTGGATTCTCCCTCTACTGTCTGAGTCCTCCTGTGGGAATTCCTATCCTATTCTTCCCACCTTCCGTGCTCCAGGTGTCTCCTCACCACCCACAGAGCTCCTTCTGTCCTGGTTTGCCGAGGAACAGCCGTTGGGGCCCATGGACACTGTCACAGGTGCAGCCACACAGGCCAGGCCCATGGGGCAGGGTCCTAAGAGCCTTTGCCATCTGAGTCCTGCTTCAGTGAGGTGCTTCTGTCCACCCTGCAGGACTGATGTTTCCCAAAAGAGGCTTAATGGCTGCTTCCTCTCCGAGCTGTCAGGTTAGTGGCTTTGTCTACAGAATTAGCACAGGTGCACCTGCAGGCTGGTGTCCTCATTAAACTATTTTCTGCATCTCGATCCCATAAAGGATGGTTCCAGGGGACCTTTCAAGGAAGCACTTCATTTGCAGCGGCCTCTCCAGACTGGAAAGGGTGGTCCCAGTTTCCTCAGCAGAGGCGGAATGAATCAGACAACGCCCCTCTACTCAAGGCACTGGGACTTGAGAAGACAAGTACAAACGTCATTTTAGCAGAGTGCAGCTGGAGCTAGGCCTGGGCCGTGTATAGGGCACGGTAGAGGCTCACAGGAGGCATCTAACCCAACCTGGGGGCCAAGGAAGGCTTCTAAGAAACGCTGGTGCCTGAGCTGGGTCTGCAAGGGAGAGTGGGAGTCAGCCAGAGAGGAAGGGAGAAAAGGACATTCCAGGCCAGGAAACAGCTTGAGCAAGGGTTAGGGCTAGGGACCCTTGGAAGCGCGGAAGGATCTACACACAGGTCAGAGTTGTGGAGCGATGCTAATGCTCAGCCCGCCCTGCCGGACAGCAGAAATACAAAGCTGGAGGGAGAGACAAGGGAGCAAGGGAGGATGCAAGAAGCCCTTCCCGCACCAGATCCATCCCCCAGGAAGAGAAATGCACACCCAGGCCCAGGGGAAGGCGGGCATCCCTTAAAAGGGGGTGGGGAGTGGCTTTTCCCCTCCCCAAGGCTGAGGTTGCTGCTGCAGCTGACACTCCTGGCTCCCCCAGAGGGTGCAGCCCCCACTGAAGGGCCCAGCCCAAAGCATGCCAAATATCCTTCCAAAAATCTCGTTCTTAGCAAAGGTTTCCCTGTGACCTTTCTTGGAGAGGAAAAGACAAACAGTCATCATTGTAGCTATTCCCCATGCAGCTTGCTGAAGAACTCCTCCCACCCTGGTCTTATGAGAGGGTGAAACCCTCAGGGACCAGGGTCAGGAGGAATACTTAAGGGAGATTTCCAGGGAACAGAGAAGAGGGCTCTGATTAAAGTCCGTCAATTATGAGGTTTTCTTCTGGGCAATTAAATTTAGCAAGAACATTCTAGTTCGTTCATGTTGTTCCACTAGCAGACACATTTTTTAAAACAGGGTTAGAGGAATAAAATAGAAGAAAAAAATAACCTCCATAGAATGGTAAAAGGTGATTAATTAAGAATACCACAAGACATTTGTTTAGTTTGGGGTTTAGAAAAACCCATAAACTGCACACATGGAAAGGCAAAAGCAGATTTATTTATATCTTTGATATCTAAGTCACCACAAAGTTTAACATGTTGGGGATGATCCTATTTTTTGATAGATGTCATAAAATATGAGCAAAACATGAATAATTAAAAACTAAAATAAGAACAGCACATATAAAAACAAAACTAAGTCATCAGGGAAAGCAGACACCTAAAAGCTTTGTGGTTTCCAGGTCCCAAGCTTCACCCTCTGGCCCCGGCAGGTGCCACACCCAAGCAGATCTGACTGTCATCGCAGCGATCAGGGAGATCCTGCCTTATCTGAGCTCCAGAGGTCCAACTCATAGGACACCGCATCCTGTGTGACTCCCCTTTTCCCACGTCCATGGTCCTGCTTCCCAGATGGGCAGTGAACACCCCAAGAGCAGGGACCATGTCTCATCGATGGCTCTGAAGAAATGAGTTAATATGAGGTTTCCAGCTCTCTAGTCCTGAGAGTCCCGAGCTAGAAGTCCAGAAAGATGCGTCGCACGGATGCACTGACAAGTCCTGATGCTTCTGCCAGGGCCTCAGCCCAGCACCCAGGCCTCCCTCCCTGTGCCAACGTCCTGCTCCCTGTTAAGCCCAGGTACATTTTCAGGAGGGACACACTCGCAGGGGATCAAGCTGACGTTCCTGCCCACAGAAGGAGCAGCGCCAGCAGGGACCTGTGAACCTCCATGGTCCCATTTCCTGCATGGACCTTTGCCCTGAGACCTTAGTTTTATCCACGATATTTCTGAAAGCTTAAATAGCTCCTATAAATTAAATCCACCATTTCCCATTTTTCATCATTTTTCTTCCTTTATTCATTCCACACCCATTTTGGGGGCTCAATGTGGGAGCTGGGTCATGGACATGTGGCTCCCCCATAGGTTTATCTCAGTGAGGAAGCAGACAAGAAACTGGAACCCAGGTAAAAACTGGAGTCTCCCCTCTTGTAATTCTAAGTTGGTCCAGATCCTTGATCCACACACTTTGGAAAGTCCGGTGGCCTTTCCAAAGTTCCTGTGCATTCCCAGCAGAGCTCATGCCTGATTTAGTTCATCCACCTGTGACATCCTTTTCCTTCTAAATTCCTACTCTTCCCTCAGTGTACTGTGCTGTGTGCTTCCACCATGGAAGAAACTCAGACACGAACCCACCTCATTTTCTGGATTTATACCACACAGTCACACAAGTCCTTAGTGTGGAGAATAAATTTTACTGGAGGTTTGGGGAGGTGGCAGATGTTTATGTCACCAAAATGCCTACAACTTTAATTAAACATGAGTTATTCCAGTCTTGAAAATTCTTTGGCCAGTCCACCATGGGGTTCGACCATCCTCTCCCCATCTAATTCCCCCGATCTGTTCTCACAGACACTTATATTCCCACCCAGTGCTTCCAAAAACAATTCAGTCATCTCTTGTCTCCTGTTAAACCAGGCCCCAAGAGGCTCACCTTCTAAACCAAGTGGCTTGTCAAGATGTTTTCCTAAACAAATCCAATGCCTTCTTCAAGAGAAATTCTGTACCCCTCTATGAATAAAATAAAAAATAAGTAAAACTTCCACTGTATCAATAGGCATCTTCTGAGTATGGTGACCCAGTCTACGGTGTGGGGATGTACTGAATGCCATGGGGACGCAGAGGAAGCCAGGCCTAGACTGAGGGAATCTGAAAAGAAGCACCCCAAAGTTGAGGCCTAAAAAGGGTAAGATTAGCCAAGAGAAGAGGGAAAGAGAGTCCAGAGGAAAAGCACGTGCAAAGGCTCGAGAAGCTGGAGTGAGCTTGGTGTGTGCAGGGAATTGCAAGCGGTCTGTGTTGGCCAGGAGGGACCGTGTCAGCCCGGCAGGGCATGATGACAGGTACACCTTGTAAAGAGGTGGGGCCGGCCGCACCTCGTAGGTCAGGCAAAGATGCTTGAACTTGACCCAGAAGACAATGGGGAACCACTGAATGGTTTAAGCAGAAGAGCAACGTGGTCAGATTTGCAAGTTAGGAAAACGACTCTGCCTGAATGAAGAAAAGTCTGTCATTAAGAGGCAAGACTAGAAGTAGAGACCAGTGGGAGATGACCACTGTGGGACAGATGACAAAGGCCTGCACAGGGGAAGTGACAGTGAGAAGAGATGGGCACAGCTGGAGAGGACATTAAAGAGCAAGGAATTGCAGGATGCAGGAGTGGAAAGGCGGAAAGAGTGTGGGGAACTCCAAGATCTCTGGAATGGGCAGCCAGGTGGCAGGGGGTGGTGTTTGCTGGGATGGAGGGTGCTAGAGGAGGAGCAGGTGAGTTTGGGAGAGATCCACCATCTCTCTCCCTGCCCGCTGTGCAGAGGCACATGTGTCCCCACCAGGGAACTGCCCCCTCTGGTGCGCCCTGCTCATGGTAGCCACCCCCTCGAAAATCACCTGACACAAGGGGACCCAAAGAGGCCACAGCTACATGTTGTTCTCAGACACTGTGGGAACCAATAGAGGAATCTGACTGCCATCGAGTGGGCCCAGCCAGTGCCCACGCTGCCCAGGCCACACTCCATGGAGGGGAGTCCTAGATCATGCCGTGGCTGCCCACACTGGCCTCCATCTGGATCTGCTGGGTTCTAAATCTGACACCACAGCTTCCTCCCAGCCTGAGAGAAGGCACTTCGGTCTTGTTCTCTCGCACATACATGGCCATTCATCAAGTCCAAGAAAGCCAAGCACAAAGGTAGTATCACTTAGCCAGGCTGCAATTAGCAGATTAGCGGCTTGTTGCTCTTGTCCTGAGTCCCACTCAATGACCTCACGAAAGCCCAGAAAGCCGGCACACCGGGCTGCTCCAGGAAAGGGCCCATCGACTTCCTGGCAAAAAAATCCCCCAGCCTGTCACCATGAGTTTCCCTGTTGTAGAGCTAAACTACAATTGATGTTCTGTCTCTACCAATTTCTCAGGAATGCCGGGACGTGAGCCCAGTATTAATGAAGACAGCAGAAAGAGAGGCATGAGCTTGGCGCTGCTCCAGAGCCGACAGAGAGCATGGATCCCGAGTCATTCCCGGAGACCCGGGGAGGCCTGAACGAGGCAAAGCAACCAGGCCCTGGGGTCACACACAGGCTCGGGGGGCAGACAGATGTGAGAAGGCTTGTGGGAGAACTTCTGCTGGGAAAAATAGCCTCGAGATCTGCCTTTTATGATCAGTTATCATTTTCCCATGTGAGAAAAGCAATTTTGCTTCAGACTAAAAGGGCATACCTGTAGGTGTATCCACAGTCTCTCGCACACACACATGCACACACATCCCCACACTCACACATACACCCAGCTTGCATGTCACATTAGGGGACCTTGGCAGAGCCAAAACTATCACTCCAGCAAGTCACTGATCCTGCATCCCCAAGTGTTTGACCAAAGCCCTCAGCACCCTCAGAATAGCCTCTCAAATCAGAAGCCCTCCCAGGTCACAAGCAGAGAAAGCCTTGATTGGTTTGGGAGATCTCACTGGTATCAAATTAAAAGCCAATAAAATGCTTGTCTTCATCTCAGTTTGAAAAATGAATAGAAACTGGCCATTGGCTCCTGTTTCTGAGACAGTGTCATTTGGGGGCTTCTGGTTTCGGAAACTTTTTTAATCACATATAATTCCTTAATCCTTCCAAACTGACCTGACCATTAAAACTTGTTCCAGTGAAGTTTTAATAATTTAGCTAAGCCATCAATCCCATCAAGCCAATTTATCCCCCCTAGGATGTAGATCTGTGCAGGACGTGGAGAACACAGCAAGCTCAACAGGTGTGCACAATATTCCAAGGGTGACAGTGGGACGTCTACAGTGTGTTGGAAATAAGCATCCATCCTGACTCACAAATTTTCATAAGAATCAAAATCGGTAAGAAATGGAAGATGCTGCCTGTAGTTTCTCTATAAAGGACAGCTAATATCATTAGGGATGTGACCGTTTTAACACTGCTCTGAGGTCATTGGGGTCATGGAGCTTATTCACATACCCTTAGGCCCTCGACTCCCCCAGAGATGTGTAAGCTGCATTGGGAGAAAGTGGGTGCCTTCTTCCTTCTGAACAACCTCACCAGGGAATATGCAAGAAACAAGGGGTATTCTGGGGAATTTAACTTATAACAGTCATATAACTATCATAACAGTGTTGGTAGAAGTGGATGATGAAAAGAAAAAGGACAAGAACATACAGGAAATAAAAGAAAGGGAAGCGAGCATGGGAGAGAACAGGAGGCTTTTACACGTGGCAAATACTCAGCACCTACGTGAGAAGGCGACTGAAACAAACACGTGCATCAGAGCAAGCACTACGGCAGGAAAATGCACTGGACCTGGGTACAAATGGTTGTTCCTTCCAAGCTTGGCCTCTTACTAGGCTTATAACCTTGGAAAATTACTTAACTTCTGTCATAGCTCAGTCTGCCATAACAATACACCATAAACCGAGCGGCTTAAACAACAGAAATTGATTTCCTCACAGTTCTGGAGGCTGGAAGTCTGAGATCAGGGTGCCAGGGTGGTTGGATTCTGACGACGGTCTCTTCTTGGGTTGCAGACTGCCGTCTTCCCACTGCGCTCTCATGGTGGGGAGCAGGGAGGGGAGGAAAGCAAGCTGCTGTGTCTTCTTACAGGGGCACTAACCCCGTCAGACCGGGGCCCCGCCTTCATCAACTACCTCCCTCCCATCTGCAAACACCACCGCACTGTGGGTTAGAGCGCTGACACAGGAATTGGGTGCGGAGGACAATTCAGTTCATAGCAACCTTTTTAAGCTTCAGTTTCCTCATTTCCAAACTGAAAATAATAAATAATCCTTACATCTGTTTAATGTATTTCTTTCTCCCCAGTACTCTGTCTGGTCTGGAAGCTACACATTCTAAGATGTTGTTGACAACAAATTCTGAAACTCCCTAATGGGTAGGACACATGGAAATTAGGTGCCTTCTCTGCCCAGATGGGTTCACAAGATGCAACCAGCAATGGGGCTGTCAAAACTTGGAGTAAAGCCAGTTGAAGGGGCCGCGATGACATGAGGCTATTCAGGGATGAGCAGCTGTGAATACATCCTAAAGTATTAGGACTTCCAAGAATCTCTAAAGATGATTTCGAAGGCAGAGGTGGGGAAGTGAGTGATAGGCAGCACTCATTGATGGGAGAATGTAGGAGACACAGACCTGTCTTCCAGTGTCCAAGAGAAGATTAAAAAAAAAAATGTTATATCAAAGGGATATGTAATGCCTGAACAGACCCAGGACTATTTCTACGGGGAAGGGCAGAAGGGTCTAAGACAATACAGAACCACACAAAGATTGCAACTGCTTCCCTGAGCTACAGAGGGAACATGCAGCAGCCATTTTGCATAATGTTTCAGTAAGTTAGAGCTCTCTTCCATCTGTGCGCACTGAATTTGGGCGATTCTGGGGTGTCTTAGTTGCCCAAACTGCTACTCAGGGACAAAGTTCAGGACAATACATGCCCCCTTCCAACGGCCTTCTGTGGGGAGCTCTGTGGATGAAGACCACCCCCATCCGGACTCCACCCTCTGACCCCCAGTCCACACTCTTTCTGTTCAAAGCCCATCCCCCAGCAGGGGACACCTTAGGGGGACAAGGTTGAACCAGGGGCCACCTGTAAGCATCTTTGCCAGGCAGCCGCATGGCTCAAACTACACTTTTCCATTCTTGCTCTCGGCAGTGCGTGCTCACTGCTGCCCTGGTGGATCTTAAAGCACCTTTTGCAGCATCGGTGCTGCTGTATGTAGGGCCATTTGCTTCCTAAGGCCCGAAGTGCTCTTCTGTTCCGGTGTCTTACTGAAAGCACAGTGGTTGCCGGTGTGTCGTGAGTGCTGAGGACGGAATTGGGCATCTCCCACACCCGCTGTATTGGCGGTCCTTCTTCAGAACCTCACAGTGAGCCTCTATCAGCACTGCACTGTGGCCGCGTTTGTACGTGTCTCTTTATCCCCACACGACTACAAGCAACTGCAGAGCAGAGTCAGGTCTCTCCCCTCTGTCTCCCAACAGCCTAGCATGAAGCTTCACGTACACTCTGACCGTTGGCTAAGTGAATAAACAGCCATAAAGGAACAACCACTGCATTAGTCACTAGAGATACCCAAATGCAGTAGAAACTACTTTTGCCCTGGAAGAGTCACAGTCTTCTTAAGACAACAAACTGTGCATTAACAGGACAGAGTGTGGGACTTCGCCCGTTGTCTCAGAATTGTGGCCAAGGCCCAAAGTAATAGACAAGAGGTGCTGAGTAGCCCCTATCCTAAATTCAGAGAGTCACCATCTCCCCTCACTGTTGGCTTCAAGGTACTACAACTATGTCTCCCAACACAATCTACCAGCCTCGGTCAACATAAAAATGAATTTGAAAGACCGATGGGGTGGTCTGCATTTTCAGGGTGCAGTGTTCAGAGAGAAATGCTGCCATTCCCTCTCCCCAAAGCAAAGGAAGAGGAAGACTCCAAGGATCACTTGTAAAAATTGGAAGTTATTATGATTAAGTATTGAATCGCATCCCTCTAAAACTCATATGCTGAAGTCCTCACTAACAGGACCTCAGAATACAACCTTATTTGGAAATAGACTCATTGCAGATATAATTAGTTAAGATGAGGTCATACCACAGTAGAGTGGGTCTCTAATCCAATATGACTGGTGTCCTTATAAATAACACCACTATGTGAAGAGACAGACATGTGCACGGGGAGAATGCCATGTGAAGGCTGGAGCCATGCTGCACAAGCCAAGGAACTCCCAGAAGGTAGACAAGAGGCCTGGAACAGATCCTCCAGAGAGAGCATGCTCCTGCCAACACACTGGTCTCAGACTTCTGGCCTCTAGCACTGTGAGGCAATACATTTCTGTTGTTCTAAGCCCCCCATTTGGAGGCACTTTCTTAGGGCAGCCCCGAGAACCTAACACAGTAGTATTTGCAAGAACAAGAGATTCGCATTTCATTCACTTGTTTGATGTCTGCTTGGGCATCACATTTGTCAACCTGCCCCTTTATTACCTAAGTTAGGAGAAAGAAAATTGGAGAGAGCTGCTGTGGTGGGAGGATGCCAGAAAGAAAAAGGGACCAGAACTATGTGCCCAACTTCTCAGGTTTCAAGTGGTACAGAAGATGCTTGCTGAGCTGAGGTTGGCTGCAGAGAGCAGATGAGTTTGAGAACCACCCAGTGAAGGTGGCAGAAAGATGCACAAGCCATGGGATGTAGCATGAACACCCCACGCGGGAATGGCCCAGAGGGCCTGGCCAAATCTCCAAGGAACCTCCGGTGCCTAGCGGGGTCACATAGGAATGACACAGTGGAGCTACCACACTTTCTCATGGAACCCATAGTTCATGACCACAAGAGAAGTTACAGCCAACTGGGAAGACTACGGCCTCGCCCAGGTAAGGAAGATATTTACCCTCACCAGGGTCTCTTCTCTCCACCCCACAACAGCCGAGGGATTAAGTGCTACCCATGCATGTGTACACACATGCACACACACATATGCACGTTCATGTTCAATGTGACCAGAGCAAAAGAGCAAAGCTAGCCACTGCTGGGCTGAAGGAAAGAGCTGTGAGTCAAGTTTGAGGTAGAATGGGTTTCCATTAACTGTTAGGAATAAGTCAAATCACAAAATAAGATTGTTCTAACAACAAAATGTAACTGAAAAATCATGGCTTCTGGGCTAAATATTGCCCAGGGAGCCACTATCTTGTGTGAAAAGGAGATTCCAGATGGTTTCACAGAAAGTAATGATTGGAAAAAATTAAAAACCATTATGAGAGTAAACCTCAACAAATAGAGGCTCTTCCATAAACCAGTTACTTTAACACAAAGCCGTGAATAACGGCGTCAGGTGGCCTTGCGGGGGCGGTGATGGAACAGGCAACGTAACCAGGGGCAAAGGAGGCTGAAGGCCACTGTGGCTGGAACGGTCAGGAACAGAAAGCTCGGGCACAGCCGGGGCTGAGCCTCAAACGCAAGGATGGGCCCTGGGGAAATGCAGAAGGAAGGGGACGATGATTCGACATCTTCCCCAGTGAAGTGCCGAGCGAAGGCCTGGCACTGTTGGTGCTTGTGAAGTACTAGTGGATCCACATTCCGGGAATGGGGATCGGTGTGTACAAAGACTCAGAGGTGGGCAGGTGTCAGGTGCTCAGGGACAGGGGATCCAATATTTTGGGTAGGAGAACTACAGGGAAGAGACAGGAGAAGGAATATGAGGTCTCCCGTGGAGGACAGTCAGCGCCACGCTAAGTGGAATGGATCCCACTCATCTATCCTCAGAAATCCAGTGGCCTGCCCGGACACCCAGCATCTGAGGCCTCCCCAGCCCACATTCTGTGTGCCCTCCTCACATGGGTCAGGTCTGGCCACTGGTGCTTGGGAGTGCCCACAGGCCCTGTGGGTTGGCTGAAGGGATAGCTGGAGGAGACTGCTGGCCAGGATGTCTCAGGGACCAGGCACCAGTCCCAGCTCAACTTCACACGGCACCTGAGCTGCCAGGAGGCAGCCCCACTCCAGCGTGGGCACGCAGAATCGGCGGTTGAAGCTTATGAGACAGTGTGTTTTGTCTGGCTTCCAGCCACCAGGAAAAAAAAAAAAAAGCAACAAAGGAAAGAGGAAAAGATATGGATTATTGGCATGAAAGGCCTAATGACAAACACATTTGCATGTGTTTCTTCACAGAGAGCCTGCCCTTTCTGTGGCCTACTTGCGTTTTCTCCTGTGCTCCAAAGGCCAAAGCCAAGTGCTAGCCTCAGAGATAACATCTGTTCTCTTCCCAGGACGCTGGGTTTCATGTGGATGGCTTCAGGTCCCAGAGTTTGGGCCACTGCCCCACGTGCCTGATCCACCATCTCCTCCATGTGATGTCTCTGTCTATGCAGAAGATTGCCTGGGCTTCCCCAGAGAGCCGTGACCCACACTTAATTCTGGGATGAATGGCACAGCGGACATATCCTTTGTTAGCCCCTGTGGTAAACACTTCATATATATTGTCTCATTTGATCTTCACAAATTCCTACAAAGTGATGGATCTTGTCCCCATATTAAAGATAAGAAAACTGAGGCTTAGAGAACACATTGTTTCCATTTTACCACGCTGCCTCCCTGTTTGAAAGGAGAGGTACAAAATTTATTAAAGAAAATTAAGATTCATGGATTTCAGACCTGAAAGAAATTTCAAATAACATCTTTCCCAATCTCCTTACCATGCAGTTGATGAAATTGAGGTCAAAAGAGGAAAACTGACTCAAGCAAAGTTGCACAGAACTAGGAAGAGAACGCTGTTGAGTGCACTCCTGCCCCCGGCCCCACCATCCTTTGGAGGCATCTTAAACAAAGGCAAGATTGAGGAGAGGGGATGGGGCTGTTCATCAACAGGGCCTGCGCATGGCTAACTGGGGGAAGGCCCCGCTCCCCACTCCTGCACACACCACACTCCTGGATGGTTTCCATGAACACGGTGAGGATGTGCTACTTGTGGGTAATGAGTTAACCTCCCCATATGGTGACCACATACCTGCCACACCAAGACCGAGTTTCATCAACATCTCACCCATTGAAGGCCCAACCTTTGCTCTCCTCTCTCTGCACGGTCCAGAGCCAAGCACACAGAGAGCACACACTGGCCACGGTCAAGAAATGGAAGGACCCTGCTAAAGCTGGAATGTAAATTATAAATTATAAACAGCGTGTCAGCTTGGATAAACTCTTTCAACTTACCAGCAGACCTTGTCCACAGTGTCAGGAGGAAAACAAAAGAAAGACCGGATAAACAGTGAGAGAAAAGAACAGAGAAGCAGAGGAAGGAAAGACTGAATAAAAAAGACTTCAGAGGGTGTCCCTCAGCGACACCCTGGCACCTGGCGTCTGGCCAGTGACTCTTTATGATGAAGTCTCAAACCCACCCCATCCCATTTGGGCCAGTAAACCTGGAGGGAGGGCTTGGTGAGAAGCTGGCCAGGCAGCAATGTTTCAAGGCCAATGACACCAGACACACTAACCCTCAGATCTCCCATCCAGCTCCTGTCAGTCCACAGGCACCCACGGTCCTAAAAACCAGCCAACTTCAAGTTGACCAAGCCCAGGCCCTGAGCCAATGAGAAGCAGGTTGGGCTGTATATGAGGCCCCTACACCCCATCAAAAGGCAAGGCCATTCTGCCCTAAGCCCAGGAGCCAGTGGGTCTGAGTTGGGCCCCAGAATCCAGATATCCCTCAGAATGCAAATAATGTACGTGCAGAGACTGGCATGATGCCTGGCACACGGAAGGAACTTGTGTGCAGCAGTTACCACTGTTCACAGCCTAGGCCGTGCGTGGCAGACACTGATGCCCTATCCGCAGACCAGCGTCAGCCTCCTCTGCAGTTCGGTGTGGCCATGTGTTTGAGTTCTGGCCTGTGGAATGCGGGCAGAAGTGCTGTGCTCTACTTCCAGGCCTGGTACGCTAAAACCTTCCATGTGTAATCCTCCTGCTTTCCCCATCTGTCAGCCAGACGCAGAAACGCAGCGGAGCAATCCACAGCCCCAGGGGAACAAGGCAAAACCACAGATGGAAAGAGCCAACGTCCCTAAGTGATCATATCTAATGTGACCTGGAGAGACACCAGGAATATCATATTGTACTTTGTGTGAGTGAGAAATAAGCCTTCTGCTATATTAAGCCACTGAGATTTGGGGATTTTTTTGTTACAACCACTAATATTACTTACCCTAACTAACACAGACCTTAACCTGCATTTCCTGAGACAGCTCCACAAGGATTGAAGCCCTGCTCTGACTCCCAATTTTGATGAACCTTTGACTTCCTGTTAGGCTCCTGGAAGCTTTTCGTTGAGTGAGGCCTCATTGTTTTTCTCTCTAGTCCAGACCACTGCCAAGAACCCTTTATCCACTGGGACAGACCTGCCTGGTGCCACATCTGTACCTCCTGCCACTTCAAGAACCATCTGCCCAAGGACAGACGGGCTGGCTCCTGGGAATGCCTCACCAGCCAGTAAAGGTAAGCAGGTTTGTGCCTTTGCTTACAAGGAGCAACAGGAAGTAATGAAGAGAAAACCAGGCCCAGAGTCAGTCAAAAGCAAAAGGAAAAATGCAAAGGCCATTGTGTTATAAAGCTGTAACGTGCATGCACAGGTCATAGTCCCGGAGCAGAGCTGTGGACACATTCATTACACATTCATTTATTCAAAGATTAATAGAGCAACCGCTGTGGAGTGGGTACAAACCGCCAGTGAGTGTGGTTCATTTGAGTCAAAGATGTAATTGCCATCGTAGCCGTACACATTTGCACTTCCTTTCCTTCTCTGCCTGGCACAGTTGTTCTTGGATCACACAGTTGCTACTTCTACTGAGCCTTGGTTACCCATATATGGTGAGTCTGTGGACCAGCTCAAATTGGGGAGTGTAGCAAATAGAAAACCTCATTACATGTGAATTCTTCTTTAAAATCCTCATTCTCTTTTGTACCATACACTTTATATCACTCGATGACTAGATCTTCTGCTCTTGTGACTTTTCCCTGCCCTGCAGATGCTGGCAAGTGTGTGAATGGCTGCTGTGTCCTGGGCAAAGATGTGTCACCTGGAACTTGTTTCCTTCCAAAGGATGCTCTGTTTATTCACCGCACATCAGGGACAGCATGTTCTTCAGCCTCGCCTGGGTGTCACTGGTCAACATCCACAGGCACAAGCAGGAACTTAGGCTAATGTTGTCTGAAATCCATTTTATTTCTCGCCTTCTGATGGAACCATTGAGCCCAATGCGATATTCCTTTCATTCAGGGTCAATGTGGAGCAAAAGCTATTAACATAACACTTGCATTCGAAATCAACTTTAACTTGATACATCCCTATATGAGGGCAGGAAGCCTCCCTCTGCTTCAAGTTGTTCGCTGGGGCCGTGGCTAAGGCAGCTAACCTATCTGAGCCTTGGCTTTTGTTTTGTGTTGTGTTGGTTGTGTTTTCATTTGTAGAAAGGGGGTCAGTGTATTCCTTGCATACGTAATAATGTTGTCTTGGTGATCAAAGAAGATAAAGTAGAAGCACTCTGTAAACCATGAAATAGGTAGACTGGAGCGGAATGGGGTATCATTCAGGCCCTCCCCAAGCCTGGGGTGCCCCTCACCCCCATGCTCACAGATGCTTTTAGTCCCCATCTCTTCTGCAAGGCCCAGCACAGGTTAATTTCTCCCCTTACTAAGTATTACCCTGATGGTTCACTCATTTCCTCCTCTCTAGCTGTAAGAATTGCACAGTTTAGCAACTTTATTTCTAGGGTACTTTATGCACTAAAACCCTGCTTGCTAATTGAGGGGTGTGTGTGTTTGTGTGTGTGTGTGTGTGTGTGTCTAGCTTGCCTTCCACACTAGACTAGCACAGATTATCTCGTATTCCTCTGAGCCATTCCCCCTACACATCAGCATGTGCGGACCTTAACAGGGGTCCACAAAGCGAGGACATCTGAATACACCTTTGGCGCAAGGGAACCTAGGAAACTTCATAAAACATGTGCTGCCTGAGTTAAATCTCAAAGGTGAATAGACATTTGCCAAACACTGGGACAACACGTGCAGAGGCGAGGAAGCTTGGAGCAGCTCAAGGGCCGAAGCTCGGTGAGGGTGGGCAGTGTGGGCGGAGGGTGGAGAAGGGTGGGAACCTGTGGATGGGCAGGTGCAGGGGACAAGGGCTGCAGCTGCCGCTGACCAGTAATGGAGGGAAGAATCTGGCAGACACATATCCTCAACGGGGCCTGCAGCTTTCCGCCACTTCCCAATCCTGTTATTCCATTTCTCTTTGTCCTCAAAGTGGTGACTGAGAAAGCCCCTCAATCCCACCCTAAGCTTCTCACGTCCAGCATCTGGGCCAGACACAGGAATTAGACCAGCAGGGTTCGGGCAGAGGTGGGCTGTGCAGGCTGTCCAGCGGGCGCCCCTCCGCGAGTGCGCGCTGTCTCCCCGCCAGCCAGAGGCCGGCCCCACATGATTTCAGCCCCTGCCTCCTTTGTGTTCCATATTCATATTTTCTTGACACAAACCATGCAAAGTTTCAACACTTGGAGACTGCAAAGTAAACCATTTGTACATACCAGGTCTGGTAACACTTTAAATAATAGGCCAGTTAGTTAATGCTGCACTACAATAAAAATTCCCGTCCAAGTACACATTACGTCCTCATTAATGCCAAGTGAGTTCAGCATGATTAATGTTATGACAATAAATAACCGGGAAATCATGACGACCGCCAGGCCGCAGCACACACTGGGGCCCGGAGCAGCCCAGGCTTCTGCCACTTTCTGAGCATACTAGGATGCTACCCACCACTCTAAATAGCTCCAGTGAGGATGCAGCTGTGCCCGAGAGCCAGCCCCACTCATGAGGCCTGTCCTGAGATAGCTGGGAAGAGGGGACAAGGAGCTCATCAGAACATGTGCCCTCCCCAACGGAAAGAGCATGTGTTGGAAGCTGGAAACCAGGCCCTCGTGTCTGTGGGCAGCAAGGCCCCCATCAGCCTCCTGGAAGGGGCCCAGGCAGGGAGAGCTGGGCTGGCTCTAGCCACACTGGACACTACTGTGAGGGGCTCAGAGCAGTGGGCAGCTCTTGTGGGGAACAGTGGAGGGCGTGCTTAGGAAAAGAGGAGGAACTCAGGCCATCACTCAGAGCCCAAGAAGCTCAGGCAGAGACCCAGGCCTCTGCCCTCAGGAATCTTCTGTCAGAACAGTGGATGGAAAACTGCACCATGGTTGGTCAAAGACACAGAGCAGCTGTGCCCTTTCTAATATCCCTAAGCCATGTGGGGCTGCTCCATGGGATGGGAGACAGAGGGAGAAGGGACTGCTCACTCGGCACTCTTTGAGGTTGGATATGCCAGGCTAGCAAATAAGATGTTGACAGCGGGGGATAAGAACCAGATTGGGAGGAAGAGAACTTTAGGAACCATAGAAACTGGCATCTTGGCCATTAAAGTACATAAAAGACTTGGTAACACAAAGAGCAACTTCCCCTCCTCCCCAGCTCATCCCACAAAGCCCACTTTGCACCCATTGCCAAAGTGGTTGTGAACCCTGTTGTGGCCTGTGGAAGGCCCTAGGCTACTGGCCTGTGCCAGACCTTACTTGAATGCTGGGTTTTGTGTTGCACCCTCCTCAGTTTTGCTTGGGCAGGTATGATCTGACCTGCTATGAGCCCCCTTAACCTTTGGGGATTCTGTGACCAGCACAGTATCTAGAATATAGTAGATATTCAGGACATGGTGGAATTGGGCTCTGAGTAGGAAACCAAAACTCTCCAGCCTTCCTTCTGTTGCATGGACTACCACCTCCAACATTACTGGCCTGCTGCTCACCCTGCCCAGTGTTTCTCAAAGCACATCCCCTCAGGAGTAGGCATCCAGGCTGAAACTGGAGCCCCATATGGTCAGGGGGGTGAGGAAGGGTAAGCTGTCACTGCAAGGTGGAAAGACCAGCTCACAGTTTCCACTTTGGCATCAGAAGCCAACCCCATTGATTAATGAAGATTCTTGGTTGAACAAGAAGTGAAGACGGGAGTGGCTAGAAGTGGCTGTTGACTTTTCAAACAACCATAAATTCCATGAGAGTGACAAAAGAGCCTGTTCTGTAATTTTGTTCATTATTTACACTAAAACCTAATTAAAGTCATTATGATTTTTGTTCCCTAAACAAGCTTACTGGCACAGACACCAAGCTGTATAAAGGCTTCTGGGATCACTCTGGAAGTGGAAGGCCTCAGGCCCAGCCAGAGCTCAACATCCAACCATCTTCTGAGTAAAACTTGCTTTGGAAAGAAAGACTCTGCAGGGAGAAACAGAAGAGGACAAGAAGAGGGGACAAGTAAAGCATCGCCTACTCCCCTGCAGCACCTGCCTCCTCTGTTCTGCCTTCTCCTATGAAGCAAGAACAAAAGATTCTTTCCTAAGACCTATTTCAGAACAAGGAAACTGTGTCCAGGCCAATATGAACAAAGCCAGATATCCAGAGAAGACCAGGGGCCCAGGAATAAGCCTAAGAGTCAATTTGGCCAACATTTCCAGATGTATCCCATGAACAAGGTCCAATGGAGGGCTCTGGAAAAAAACCAAGATCTAGATCTAAAGCCACTGACATTCCACTTTGGGTAATGGGAATGCAATCTAGTTACAAGGCCAATTGGGAACAAGAGACTAAAAAGGATATTATATATTAATAATCACAAAATGTAACAATTATAAACATGCACCAAACGTCAGAGCTCCAAAATATATTAAGTAAATGTTGACAGAGTTGAAGGGAGAAATAAACAGATCCACAATAATAGTTGGATAATTGAATACCCTATTTTCAATAATGGATAGAACATTAAGACAGAAGATAAATGAAGAAATAGAGAATTTTAACAACACTATAATACCTAACAGATCAATATAGAACATTCCACCCCAAATTAGCAGAATGAATGCACATTCTCCTCAAGTACATATGAAATATTCTCCAGGATAGACCACATGTTAGGCCACAAATTAAGTCTCGATAAACTTAAAAACATTGAAGTCATATAAAGTATCATCTATTACTGCAATGAAATAAATCTAGAAATCAATAACAGAAGGAAAACTAGAAATTTCACAAATATGTAGAAATTAAACAATATACTCTCTTTAAAATAAATTTCATTGTGCATATTTAAGGTATACGACATGATGTTATACACGTACATATAATAAAATTGTTACTATAGTGGAACATATTAACATATCCATCATCTTACACAGTTATTCATTCCCCCCACACCCATGGCAAGAATATCTATAATCTACTCATTTAGCAAAAATCCTGAATACAATACACTATTATTAACCACAGTCCTCATGTTATACATTAAATTTTTTTTACTTGTTCATATGTATATCTGCTACTTTATATGGTATGACCTACATCTCCCCCTTTCCTCCCCGCTACTGCCATCCTGACTCTGGTAACCACTGTTGTGTTCTCTGTCTTTATATATTTGACCTTTTTTAAAATTCCACATATAAGTGAGATCATGCAATATTTTTCTTTCTGTGTCTGGCTTATTTCACTGTACATAATGCCCTCCAAGTTCATCTGTGTTGTGGTAAATGATGATGGCCAAGATATGGAAATAATACTCTTAAACAACCAATGGGTCAAAGAAGATATCACAAGGGAAACTGGAGTATATTTAGAGATGAATGAAAATAAAAGTACAACGTATCAAAACTTATGGGATACAGCGAAGGCAGAGCTCATGGGAAAATTTATAGCAGTAAACACCTACATTAAAAAATAAAAAAGGTATTAAATGAGTAACCTAACTTTACACCTTAAGGAATTGGAAAAAGAAAAGCAACTAAGCCCAAAGCTAGCAGAATGACAGAAATAACAAAGAATAGAGCAGAGAGGAAACAGAAAATAGAAAAACAAAAGAGAGAATCAATACAAGCAAAAGTTGGTTCTTTGAAAAGATCAACTAAATTGACAAATCTTTTTTAGATTGACTGATGGAGAAAAAGAGAGAAGATGCAAATAAAATTAGAAATAAAAGTAGGCACATTACTACCAACCCTAATAAAATAGAAAAGATTATGAGAGTACTATGAACAATTATACGCCAACAAATTGGATAACCTGGATGAAATGGACAAATTCCTAGAAACTCACAAATTACCAAAACTGACTCAAGAAAAAATGGAAAATCTGGACAGAGCAATAATAAGTAAAGAGATTGAATTAGTAATCAAAAACCTTCCAACAAAAAAATCCCAGGGCCAGATGACTTCACTGGTGAATCCAGCCTAATGCTTAAAGTGGAATTAACACCAGTCCTTCTCAAAGTCTTCCAGAAAATAGAAGAGGAGAAAATGTCCAACTCATTCTATGAAGCCAGCATTTCCCTGATACCAAAGCCAGATAAAAACACCACGAGATAAGAAAATTACAGACCAATATCTCTCATGAATATAGATGCAAAATTATTCAACAAAATACTAGTGGATTGAATACAGCACCATATTAAAAGGAGTATATATATCCATGACTAAGTGGGATCTACCCTAGGAATGCAAATATGGTTTAACATAGAAAATCAGTAAATGTAATGTTCCACATTAATAGAAGGAAGAATAAAACCACAGTCACCTCAATTAGTGCACAAAAACATTTGACAAAATCCAACACCCTTTTATGGTGACAACACTCAGAAAACCAGGAATAGAAGGGAACTTCTTCAACACAATAAACAGCATATATTGAAGACCGATTGCTAACATTGTGCTCAATGGTGAAGGACTGAAAGCTCTCGGGCCTTAGACCAGGAACAAAACAAGGACGTGCACTTTCATCACTGCTAGTCAACATTGTACTTGAAGTTTTATCTGGAGAAATTTATCAGGAAAAAAAATAAAAGGCATCCAGTTGGAATGAAAGAAGTAAAACTGTCATTATTCATAGACAACATCATCTTTTTTTATTTTTTGATACAGGGTCTCACTCTGTCACCCAGGCTAAAGTATAGTGGCATTGTCATAACTCACTGCAACTTCAAACTCCTGGGCTCAGGTATTCCTCCTGCCTGAGCTTCCAAAGTAGCAGGAACTACAAGCATGAGCCACCATGCCCAGCTAATTTTTTTATTTTGTGTAGAGACAAGGTCTCACTTTGTTGCTCAGGCTGGTCTCAAACTCCATGATCTTATATACAGAAAGATTCCAAAGATTTCACAAAAAGCTACTAAAGCTAATGAATAAATTCAGCAAAGTTGTAGAGGATAGATCAACACTCAAAAATTGATTGTGTTTCTGCACACCAGCAATGAACATCTGAAAAGGAATTTAAGAAAACAGTTCTATTTGCAATAGTATCCAAGAGAATAAAATACCTAAAAACAAATTTAACAAAAGAGGTAAAAGACTTGTGCACAGAATACTATAAAACATTGTTGAAAGAAATTAAAAGAGACCTAAATAAATGGAAATATATCCCATGTTCGTGAATTGGAAGACATAATGTTGTTAAGATAACAGTAGTACCCAAAGCAATCTATAGATTCAATGCAATCCCAATCAACATTTCAATAACCTTTTTGCCTAATGAAAAAGCCAATCCTTATATTCTTATGGAATTTTGAGGGACTCCAAATAGCCAAAACCATCTTGAAAAAGAACAAAGTTGGAGGACTCACACTTTCCTGTCTCAAAACTTACTTTAAAGCTACAGTAATCAGGACAGTAGGGTACTGACATAAGGATGACATATAGATTTATGGAATACAATTAAGAGTTCGGAAATAAATCCATACCTCAATTGCTAATTGATTTTCAACATGGGCTTCGAGACTTTTAATGAAAAAAGAATAGTCACTGCAACAAATTGTTCTGGGGCAACTGAATATCCACATGCAAATGAAGTTAGACCCTACCTCACACCATACACAAAAATTGACTCAAAATGGATCAAAAACCTAAATATAAGAGTTAAATCCACAAAATTCTTAGAAGGAAACATAGGGGTAAACCTTCATGATCATGGATTTGGCAATGGATTCTTAGATATGCTTAGAAATCTAAGAATGAGCAACAAATGAAAAAATAAATAAATTAGACTTCATCAAAATAAAAAACTTTTATGCATTAAAGAACACTATCCAGAAAATAAAAGGACAACCCATATAATGAGATAGTATATTTGCAAATCATATATCTGCTAAGAGTCAAAAAGACAAATAATTCATAAAAATGGGCAAAAGACTTGAATAGATATATCTCTAAAGAAGATATAAAAATGGCCAAAAGCACATGAAAAGATGTTCAACATCTTAGCCATTAGATAAATGCAAATCAAAACCACTTCCCAACAACTAGGATGGTTATAAGAAAAAACTGGAAAATTTCATGTTGGCAAGGATGTAAAAAAATTGGAACTCTCATATATTGCTGGTGGGAATGTAAAATGGTTCAGCCCTGTGAAAACCAGCTTGGCAGTTCCTCAAAAAGTTAAATAGAATTTCCATATGACTGCAATTCCACTCCCAGGAAGATACCCAAAACATTTGAAAACAGGGACTCAAACAAGTACATGTACACATATGTTCATAGCAGCACTATTCATGTAGCCAAAAGGTGGAAACAGCATAAATGTCTGTCAATTGGATGAATGGATAAACAAATCATGGTTTGTATCTTCAACAGAATATTATTCAGCCATAAAAAGAAATAAAGTATTGATACATGCTATAATGTCGATGAATCTAGAAAACATTATGCTAAGTGAAAGAAGCCGACGCAAATGTCATATATTTTATGATTTCATTTATGTGAAATGTCCAGGATAGATAAGTCTATAGAGACGCAATACAGATTTGTGGATTGGTGGTTTTCAGGAGCTGGGGGTATTGGGGTATATTAGTCAGGATTCTGCAGACAAACAGAACATTCATATATTCTTTTATAAATAAATAAATATATATATATAAAGAGAGAGAGAGAAAGAGAGACAGTTATCTTAAGAAATTGGCTCAGGTGATCATGAGTCCTGGCAAGTCTGAATCTGCAGGGCAGACTCGGCTGCAGACTCAGGGAAGTGTAGATAGAGCAGTCTGAAGGCAGTCTGGAGACAGCATTTTCTCTTCCTCAGGGCACATCAGTCTTTTTTCTCTTAAGGTCTTCAACTTGAATGGACTGGATGAGGCCCACCCACATGATGAAAGGTCATCTGCTTTAGTCAAAGTCTACTGATTTAAACGTTCATATCCTTAAAAAAAAAAAAAAAAAAAAAACCAACCCTTCACACCGCCATCTAGGCTGGTGTTTGATCAAAAACTAGGTACCATAGCCTAGCAAGTTGACGCATAAAATTAACCATCACAGAGGGAATGGGGAGAAACTGCTTAATGGACGTAGTAGTGTCATAGGGATCTGCAACAAAGTGCTACAAACAGGGCAGCTTCAACAACAGAGATGTATGGTCTCACGATTCTGGAGGCCAGAAGTCTGAGCTGAAGGTCCTGAGATTGGTTCCTTCTGAGGGCCGTGAGGGAGAAAGTGTCCCATGCCCGTCTCCCAGGTTCTGGGGTTTGCTGCAATCTTTGCTGGTCCTTGGTTTCTGCTGCAGCACCTCCATTTCTGCCTTCATCCCCAGCCAGTGTGCTCCTGTGTGCATGGCTCTGTGTCCAAATGTCCCCTTTTTATAAATAGGACTTCAACATATGAATGCGTGGGGGAGGGAGGACACAATTCAAGCCATGACACTGGGTAAGGGGATTTGCTTTTGAGTGATAGAAAAGTTTTGGAATAAGACAGGGACAGCAGTTGCGCAAAGTCATAAATGTACTAAATGCCATAGAATCATTCACTTTAAAATGGTTAATTTTATATTGTATGAATTTCATCTCAGTAGACTATTTGAAAAAAGAGACACTTGAAATGGAGCTTGAGTGATGGGTAGCATTGCAGAGCGGGGGGTCGCTGGGGAAGATCACTGCATAGCAAATATGTGGAGGAAGGACACTGCAGGAGGTAACCGCGGTGTGGAACAGCTGGAGGGTGGGTTTGCCATTGTTCAATCGCAAGACTCAACATCCCAAATGAATCCCATTAGCCGAGCCAGTTAAGGGATGTCATCCCCGCTGGAGGACTTCCCAGACACACTTCTGTCAAGGGACTCACTGCGTTTCTAATCCTCCAGGGAAATGACTGCAAATATGGGCCCACTCATGTCTCTGGGTCTAGTCTGCCTCTCTCCTCAGCAAAACTGAAAGAGCTTCTTTTCACTTTGAACCGGATACAGCCCCAGAGGAAAATGCAAATCCATGTCACGTGTGTTAAACAAAGGTATGGGGGTCGTTGTTTTGGACTGAGCTGGTGCACTGGGCCCCCACAGACCAGACCAAACAAAAATGGAGTCACTTGTGCTAAATGCAACATAATCAAATTGAAACTTTAAGGAAGCGGGTAGATCCCAAAACAGACTAGGTTTTTTCCTCTCTTGGAAACAGGAGATTCCAGCATGAGGAGGTCCGTTTTGCTCTAACCCTTACAAAAAAGTAACCTGAAGTCTGTTTTCTCACCGTACAAAACCCACTGCTTTGCTATTTCCCGGTAAGGTTTGAGACCATATTAAGTACATTTACCATGGCTACAGAGTGACATTGATACCTAAGTTTTGGTCAACCTCAAGGGGTGAATTGTTAAATTAAGTTTAACCTAAAGCTGCCTCCTTGCATATTTTAAGTTTGGCCTAAAATTTTCTCCATTCATAGCAAACTATGACCTAACTGGAGGTGTAAACAGACCGTAACCTGCTCTTGTACCAATTATCGAGTGTCGGGCCAATCAAAGGTGGCCAACTGCTCAAACCGCGTGCAAATAAGGCAAACCCTAAGCTGCAGCCAATCCAGCTGTTTCTGTGCCTGACTTCCGTTTTGTGCGCATCTATACGTCACTTTCCTTTTTCTGTCCCTAAATCCGCTCCCATCACCGTGCAGCGCAGAGTCTCTCTGAACCTATTCTGTTTTTCGCCGGGGACAGGGGAAGGTGCTGCCTGAAATCATTCTTTGATCACTTAAACTGTTAAATTTAATTTGTCTAAAGTTTTCCTTTTAATATGTATAAACTATACAGTGGTGCATCTTATGAAGGTAGGAGCAAAGGATAATAGGTTCTATAATCACCATAATAATGTAAAAATTAAAAATTTTAAATAGTCTATCTGAATTTTATTCAAAGTAGCCCACTCATGGACTGCTTGCTATTAACACTACTGGTTTACAATTAGGTAAGAATCTCATGCCAGAAGTTAAATCAAGATACTGCTTCCTTTATCAAGAAAGTCTTACTATGAAAAAATTAAAATGTTAGCTGTACTCAAGAGCTTAGTGACAGTTGATTTAGGCTCTGGCACGAGGTTCTTATCTCATGGCAGACAAATAACCCAGACCAGCAGTGGTCCGCAGACCACACTGTGAGTGGTACTGACCTAAATTATTCCTGAAAATCCCTGAAAGAGCCCATAAAGTACAATACTCATGGTTGTGTGTATATATGCAAGTTTCAGTTTGAGAAAGATTGATCTACACTAAGAAACATAACAAAAACAAAAGGAGAGTGACTATGCAAAGTTCTAGGACATTTAGAACTTTCTGCCCTTTTGTGAGAGCCTGACATTGGAAACCACTCAAATGCCTATCAACAGTAGAATGAATAAATTGTGAAATATGCATAGAACACTGATAAAATGAATAAACTCCTAGCCACACAGCAACAGGGATAAATCAACCAACAGAATGCTAAATAAAAGAAGGCAGGCACAAACTTTATTTACATAAAGTTCAAAATCGGCCAAACAAATCTATTTAGTATGATGTTAAAAGTCAGGATATTGGCTCTATTTGGGGAGAAGTGGTGACCAGGAGGAGTCTGAGAAGCTTTCTGGAGGGCTTGTCATGTTCTTATTCTTAATATCAGTGCTAGTGAGACAGGAGCATCCCTTTGTTAAACTTCCTCATGCCATGCGCTTATGTTGTACATTTTTTTGTATGTATGTTACACTTTGATAAAAATTTTTACAACGTTCTCTTGAAGATAACCATCACACTCCCGCAGATAACTGGAAGTTGTATAGAGAGCACCTGCTTCTCTAAAGGGCTCCTGCCATTCCATCTCTATAGTAAGCTCCCAACTATAACCTTGATGCTTGTCAATAGTTTTGTTGGTTGTGGTGAAGTCTGAAGGCAATGGTGAAGTTGCATCTTAAATCGTGACTAATTTCTAAAGTCGGCATGTAGCATAAATGCACACAAAATGAGCATCCACTATCTACAATCTGAGACCAAGTGAATTTGTTCATAGGCACACACTTGTCTATACATACCATATACAGTAGGACCTTGTAAATAACATTTCGACGTCTCCAGAAACCTTCAGCAATCCACCAATACACAAATGCAGACATTTCGGAATAAGCCCCTGGTTTTCTCCCACATGACATTTCTAAGGAGAGCTCTTATTTTCTATGCCCGAGCTTCATGCCACAGTTAACAGCCTTTTTGACTTTCGCTAGAGTTTTATCTCTCACTTGATGAGAGACAAGTTTTCCCACTAGTTGGAGCATTCTCTGCAAGAGCCTCCCAAATTCCTTCTCCACTCCCCAGATAAAGTATATATGATGAACTTGTCCACATCACAGAGCCAAGCCAGTGCTAAGCTCAATAGTTCTTTTCAAATTTTTCAAAAGTTCTATTTTTTGGCTAAGTCAGAGCTGATACATGCAGCTGTGCAGGTTGTGGACTGCACAAGTCCAGGAGGGGCCATTCACTCAGAATTCAATATGAGTGGTATATGTGCCTTCTCTCCACACTCTATAACTCACACACACATACACACACACGTTTTTGTATTTCTCTTCAGGAGTTACAATGTTGTGAGAAGCAGAGAACAACAGTGTGCTTGGAGACGTGATTGCAGGAGGCCAGCTCAGCTCTGTGTCTCACCAAATTGTTCCTGGTCCACTCCAGCATTGCAGAGAGTTCCATTCAAACTTGTCTCTCAACAAGATTGTAAATGACCACATGCCTCAGAGCTCTAGTCAAACTGTAAATGTTAAATCTACAAAAGCACGTTCTGGCCTTAATCACCAATTCACCCTCCCTAGAACACAAGTGAAAGTCAGTCATGGGCCAGGCAAAGCAGAGGCGCCATCTCTCCCTCCACCCAGATCTCAATCATTCTGCTACTCCTCTGCCACTTGTGATCTCCCTTATCCCCTCTGCATCCTCCAGGACCTTGTCCCTGTCCTCTGTCTCCCGCTGAGCCATGTGCCTGGCTGCGGTAAGCCAGTCTGCTCTCTTCATTGGATGAGGACTGATATCATTGTTGGACCGAGTCCGCAGTCTGTCTGTCATTTCTCTGAGTTCAGTTTTGGAAGCACAAAGCCTTTATGTCTCACCACCCAGCCTGTGACGTTGCACGTCTACTGTTCCAGCTATGTATAACCAGATACTTACTCTTCCCTGCTGTGCACATCCACACAGAGCAAGGTGTGTCCTGGTGCAAACTCACTGTACTCATGGCTGTGCAGGAAAAACTTCTGGGACTCACGGTGCCTGAAACACCCTCTCCCACTCTCCAGAGTCCCACCCTGCAGGGTTGCTTTCCTCCTCACACGTTCAGACCCCTCCACCCATGCAAAGATGCCCACTTGCGGCCAAATGCAGCCTCCTCGGGGGATTTCTGTGTAATCCTGTCATTTACACAATGGCATTGTTAACTTCTCCCCTCTCTTACAGGGGAGGGAAGCTGAGGAAGACACAAATGTCATCTGTAAATGTCCCTGATTGCCCCACACTGAGCATCCCTCCATTTCAGAGCCTGTTAACAGGGTGTGGGCGGGAGGCTGCCTCTGAGAGCCAGGGCAGTGGCCCAAGCTTTGTGCACTGGGGCAGTTTAGAAAATCCCATCAGAGAACTCAACAAAGCATGAGGCTGTGCTCACAGGCCCACTGAGTGTTACCTGTTTGAAACAGCCTCTGCTGCAAGCCAGCACCTGTGTCCCCAGCAGTCCTGCCCTGCTGGTCCTAGAGGAACCCACCTGGGCACTGGCAGCCCCAGCTTTGCAGCTAAGCTAACCCATGAGCAGGAAAGAAAGGGTCCCTCTGGAGATTGGTCCCTCGGGGAAGCCAGGCTGCTTATGCCCAAAGCAGAACAGACTGGCTTCATGATGTCTTCAGGGAAGAATTTGAGAGCCCTGAGCGTGCCAAGGCCTGTGCTCCACATGCCATGATGGGACACAAGTGTCCTCTAGAGGCTGAGGAAAAAGCCATTTCAGCCCCTACTTCCTAGCATGGGCTTCGGGGAAAACTTAAAGCTGTTTTTCCATCACAGCCACCTGGGATAGAAGACGCATGTCCCCTAGGCCTTCAAGGGAAGAACTGCAAGCTGGTTGGAAGACTCTGTCTGCACAAATGTCTGATATTTAAGTCTGGTGGGTGGAGCCTGAGGCGATAGCCTAGCTTTGGCCGCTGGACAGAAGCACTGGGGGAATGAGGAGAGCGTTGGCTCAGGACGCAGGAATGTGGGCCACGCCCTGCCACTTGCAGACGGTCCTGGCCACAGCTCCTTCCCCCCAAGACCCTACTTCTTCAGGTATAAAAGGAAGGGATTGTCCATATTGGTGGTTCTTAAACAGCATGCATCCAAATCAACTTGGGAACTTTTTAAACACCTGACCCAGGCTCCTGACCCCAGATAAGACCTATTAGCAGATCTTAGGTGGCCAAGACATGGTCAGTTTAAAAAGTTTCCCAGATGGCCGGGCACGGTGGCTCACGCCTGTAATCCTAGCACTCTGGGAGGCCGAGGCGGGTGGATTGTTTGAGCTCAGGAGTTCGAAACCAGCCTGAGCAAGAGCGAGACCCCATCTCTATTAAAAATAGAAAGAAATTAACTGGACAACTAAAAATATATAGAAAAAATTAGCCGGGCATGGTGGTGCATGCCTGTAGTCCCAGCTACTTGGGAGGCTGAGGCAGGAGGATCGCTTGAGCCCAGGAGTTTGAGGTTGCTGTGAGCTGAGCTGACGCCACGCACTCTAGCCCGGGCAAAAGAGTGAGACTCTGTCTCAAAAAAAAAAAAAAAAAATAGTTTCCCAGCTGACTCTGATGTGTCCCCCAACAACCTGCGGTTCTACAAACAAAATTTAACATTCCACTCCTGGGGAAAATGTGGCCTTAGCGGGATGTGTAGTTAAGTCTATTTCCTGACGCCAGCCTAGTTGAAGTGTTTCATTTATGCCCAAGGCCAAGATGCACAACAGAGATAAAACCACACCCCCAAGGCTGAGCATGAAGATCACAGGCCGTCTGGTGGGGCCGCAGCTGCTCTTGCCCAGGCCAGCACAACTGGGCTGGAAACGAAGGTGGCCCTCACCTGCCTCCACGTCCATGGTTCCCAAGGTTCCCTGCTGTCATCCTGTCCCACCCCTGGACTGTCTGTTCCTACATCCCCTCTCCTGACCCTAACCCTAACCCTTCCCCAATGGAGAAGGAGAGGTCATGTCTTCTCCAGGTTAGCGACACCACTTGCCTCCCAGTCATCTGGATTAGAAATCTGAGTCTTCCTGCCCCACCCCCTTCATGGACTCTACTTCACTCCTCTCCATCCCAACACCACTTCTTGGACCAGCTTCTCCCTTGCCAGGAATAACACAACAGCCCACAGACTGTGTCCCTCTAGCCACCCCTTAATCTGTCCTTGGGGATAAACTTTTCAAACGGAGGCTCTGATTCAGGGATCTCCACACTGCATGTAAAGCACTATGGGGAAAGGGTGCACATGCACGTTTTTACAAGTGGAGCCGCTGCTTTCACTGGACTCTCAAAAGGGTTTTTGGCCCAACAAAAATGGATAACACTGTCCACCGTGTGGCCAGAATGATGTTTTGCACCATTGCTCTGTATTTTGACCGAGGTGACCTTGAGGGCAGGAACCACGTCTTAACCACCTCTGTTAAGGTCTTGCTTGGTATCTGGCACCCAGGAAGAAGTTCCATCCGTGTTGAATTGAATTGTTACCCACAGCCCAGCATGATTTCAGCAGCAGGGGAACAATGCCTTGAAGAACTCTCCCTCATGGGCTGGAAACCCAGAGAAAACTCTTGGCCCTCTCCTAGCAAGATAACAGCCTTTAACTCGAAGGAAACATTCCATGTACATCAGCTTTGCCAACGAAAGCAAGCCAAGCAAAGGTGTCTCCAGACTGTGGAAGGGCCCCAAGGACACCGTGCCAGCTGCAGCAGGTGATTCACCCTCAGGCATGACCGTGCACCTTGTCAGTGCCAAACCATCTGCCCAATCAACCACCTACGGAATCCCAGGCCCCTTGTGGCATCGGTGGGGTCCGATCCAAAAATTCTCACCAGCCCAAAGCTGTCTGCCAATCATGACTCCAGTCCCGGGCTCCCCTACAGACGCCAAGCTGTGTGCGTCTTGTTCAGAGATGTTTATAGCTCCAGTTCCAGAGACAACTTGGAGGGCTCTCAGGCGGTAATCTACTTAAGACAAAAATCCATAACGTCTCCTTGGAATGCTGCAGTTTCCCAAGGGGACTTCTAACCTGTACTTTGGAATATTTGATTTTCCTGCATGTTGTACACCCAGGTGAGGAATCATAAAGGTAGGCCAGAAGATGACCAGACACACTAAAAAGCAAAACATATTTGCTAAGGAGAGAAACAAGGATCATGGAATCCCATTCCTCAGGTTGACTCCAACAGCCCGCCAAGCACAGGGAGATTTACGTCTGAGTGGGGTCTTCCCCCAGGAGGCAGGCAGTCCGCGCCAATTTCCCAGCCCACAGCATGGACACTACCTCTAATGCTCAGGACCCCCGAGCTCAGCCCCTCCTGGACCACATTGGTTAACAGCAAGTGTCCAGCTCAAGCCTGTGCGGGGATCCAGACATGTTCAGGGAAGAATTCCCAGAAATCTAACTGCATAGAGAACTAGATTGCCCCTGGGAGAGAATTCATCTTAAAGCAAGACTCAACAATGGAGACCTGGGTATAAGGTTTCCACACCTTAGCAGAGGTGAGATTCTGAGTGGCTCTGGTTCTGATCCTCAGTCCCCTCCCTGTCTAGTCCTGTGGATTCACATCTATCATCTTTACATTCTTTATGAGACAAGCTGATAACGGGAGAGGGCACAGACCAGCCTTCAGTTTCAGGCTGGGAGGGCCGCTGCACAGCAGCACCATGGCTGGCGAGGATGCAGTCCCTGGTGGGAGGGGCGGGCAGCAGGGGTGGCCACAGGAGGCTGTGGAGCCACAGAAGATGACAGCAGAGTCAAGAGCCATGCTCAGGTGGCCTGCCAGGGCCCTGAGGTGAGACGGAAACTCAGTGAGGGGGTGGCAGTTCCCAGGAGAAGTAGAGGCCCGCGGTGGAAGCTAGACATGCCCAGCACACAAAAGACATCCAAGGCAATCCAGAAACATTCAGTGGGAAATTTGCAAGGCAGTCAAGACTCTACAGACAGATGGGAAGGGTAGTAAAATTCAGATTATTGCTGTTAATGTGAAATTATTTGCATGCACAGGTTGGAAAACTGATAGAATTGCAAGTTATAAGAGAAAGAAAGCATGGTTAATGGGCTGACCCTTTTGAAGGCCCAGATCAGCCTCCTGTGGCTTTATTTTTCTAATCCAAAGATGAGAATTGCTATTTGAAAACAAGTGACCCCAGGCTGAGATGTTCTCCATAAGGCACTGGGAGTGAACCCTTGGCCCCTGAGTCATTCAGGTAGTTCAGTGGCTGGGCTGCAGGTGGACAGGGATGTTGGTGAGAGTACCTGGGTGCCATTTCCACCACAGGGGTCTCCAAGGCCTGTGTGGGCTAGGACCCCTGCCCCTTCCTGCTGAGCAGGGACAAGTCACTTGTGATTATTATCTCCCGAGCCACCATCCTCGACCCTCAGCTCCTCCTTCTCCTGCCCGTAGTCTTGGGAGATGCAGGAAGAACACGATCACAGAATGATGGCAGAGCACTATTCATTCATTCTCTTGTTCACTATTTAGTAAACACCTCCTGTGTGTCAGGCACTAACCAGGCTCTGAGTTATACCAGCGAACAAGACAGACAAGCTCTCTGCCCTCAGGGAGCTCACAGTCCAGTAGGGCAGACAGGCATCTAACAAGGAGACACAGAAGAATCACAGTGCGTGATGAGGATTTCAAAGGAAAAGAACAGGCCTTTATAGGAGAGGAAAATGGAAGAGAAACTGCTCGGGCTTGGGGGGTGGTCACAGAAGCCCCCTGCAGAAAAGCTACTTACCATGAGATGTGAAGACAAGTGGGGTTGGTGGGGGAGAAAGAGTGGTCCAGGCTAAGGAAGGAAGCCGAAGGGGGCATCGTGCCCCAGAAGGAACCCGTGCGGCAAAGCATCACGCGCAAAGAGAAGACGGCAAGAGATGAGGCAGAAGGGGAGTCCAGGCCACTGCACGAGGACTCGGAGGCTGGGGCAGGATTGCACGCTTTGTCCTGGTGCACAGGGAAGCCGGTGAGGGGCTCTACACCGGGGGTTACATGCTTCGATTTATTTTTATAAAGATCAGTCTGGCTGCTTGGGGGCAGTAGGTTGGGTGGGGCTCTAAACTGAATCAAGGAGATGGGTAAGTTGCAGTGAAGTTTAAGAGAGCTGATGGCAGCTAGACTAGGGCAGAGACCTAGGAAAGAAATGGGTACATTCGAAACTATTTGAAGCTAGAATCCACAGGATTGGTGTCGAGGGAGAAGGATGATGTCTCAGTGTCCAACTGGCATAACCGGGTAACTGGAGATACCATTTACTGAGGCTAAGGCAGCGGGGGAACAGGTTCAGGAGAGAATATCAAGTCCTCCATTTGGGACACGCTAAGTTTGAGCCTGTGAAACTTCCAAGTGCAGATGCTAAGGATACTACTGTTGTGTGAGTTTCAAGTTCAGAGAACAGATAAGAATTTGGGAGCTGCCAGCACACGGCTGGACGCCGGGCAGGGCCGGCCTGGTCAAGCTTTCCAGGTATTTGCCCACTTCACAGTCGCCTGGGCCCCACGGCGACCCCTGGGGGTAAGAAGGAGCAGTGCCACTGCTCTCAGCCCACACCCTTCTGCTTTCATCACGTGACTCCTCTCCTTAGAGGCCTCCATGACTTTCTTTGTTGCCTAGATGATAACGTCCAAATTTCTAAGCCTGTAATGCAAGGCCTTCCGCCGTCTGGCCTCAATCTTCCTCATCTCCCCATTGTCCTCCAGGTGCCTCTGCACCAGCAAAAGCCCTCTTGGCTGCTCCTGAACACACCAGTCCCTTGCAGCCCGCATGCCTATGTTCACCGGGGCTCTTACCTGGGCTTCCCTCTACCGCATTCCACAGCCACATGCTACGAGGGGAAGAAGGGAAGAGAAGCCCCGACTATAACCCCAGGACCATGGGAGGAGCTTCACTACGGAGGAGGCTGGGGCAGAGGACAGGGCATCAGACCCCAGGGCCACCTCTGTGACGGCAGAAAGGCTTCCCTGCAGCATGATGACTCTCTTTACCCATCTGTAAAATGGAGCTGAATAGAGCAAGTGTTTCTAGGTGAAAAGCAGGTCACAAGAAATCCTATTTTAAGATTATTCTTGATTTCTCTTTGCCAAGTTACCCTTATCTGAGCAAACAGAATTCATTTCCAAAATCAACTCTTCATAAATTACATTTGGGAGAAACTCTTATGTAACTTAAGATATGATCAAGGGGAAAACAAAAAAGAAAAGTAGACAAAAGAGTATGGACAAGTTGATTCTACCCATAGATTGAAAGCTGGCTTTTTGCCTCAGAAAAAAATTTTCTTTATAGCAGCATGCTTGAGAGGCCCAGAGGTAGGGTGGGGGATAATCTGGTACTTTCCATGCCAGGCTGTGGTAGGGGGATACCAGCTGGCCAAGCAGACAAGGCTCTGCTCAAGGCCTGCGGACCCAGTTGTTGGGGAGCCTGAGGCAACGCCCATGCCAACGGGTCACCTGTTTGGGCAGTAGCTTTTTGCCCTCATCCCTGGCGGCCAGTGCCAGGCAGCATTGCCTCCACGGGCTCCGCTTTCCGGTGGGGATCGGGGTGGCGCAGGGGGCTTCCCGCAGGACAACACCTTCTCTGCCTGTTTCTCCGGGCTCAGCACAGACCACTCTGTCCCTGGCTCCCAGGCTCCAGCTATATAAACCTCTCTTTGTTCCTGGAACCCACCATGCCTGATCTTGCCTGGGCACCTTTGCATCTGCTGTTCCCACTGCTGCGAAACACGCCGCCCCTTTTCCGGGCTCCCTGGCTACGCGATCTCCTTTCGTGACCTCCTGGATTAGGGTAGGCGCCCTCTGCTCCTTTAGGCTACCATCCTTTCCACACCACAGGCTCCCGTGACTGCCTGGGTCACAGTGGCCTCCCCAGTGCCTAGACACAGTGACGCTTCCCGAATATTCACTGCTAAAGACGTAAAGGAGAGTACAAATTACTCTCAGCTCTTCTCACATCCCTAAGAGCCGTGGAAGAAAGGTCAAGGCTCGGAGATAAACCAGGTGGGCCTCAGGGATCAGGACCTAGAAGTGGGAGATTCTGGATTCATGGAAATCAGCTGTGAGATTTTTTTCAAACTTTTTGTGCTCCAGATTCAGTCTTCCCATCCAGATTGGAGGCATCTTTCAACGGACCGTCCCTATACCACTCCCAGGGTACAGCGAGCACAGAGCTCGCAAATGCAACGCAAGCACAGGCTCCTTTGGGACTGCCACAGGCGGCCTTCTCTGGGGGTAACCTGATACCTCGTGAACTTCTTTTGGACACACATATCCTGAATTCCCATCAGTGAAAATATTCTCACACACGTGTGCACATACACATATATCCAATATGTATCTCATACATGACATATGTAATCTATGTAACATAATCATCACTCTAATTGCTATCAATACCGTCTCCCCTTTCCCTGCCCCACGAGTTCCTATATCTCTTATTCTGCGAGAATCATGCTAATACCTGTCTACGTCTGTTCTTATTTCCTTGCTGCAGCAGATGTTTGGGGTCAAATCACTGTCTTCGGAGGGAGTTTGGAGGAAGAGTATTTGCCAGTCTACTGCTAACATGGGGAGCCAGGCGCCTACAGAGGGCTCTATCTGGACCACGGCAGCAGCTCCCCCTGGGATGTGGTCTCCTGACATGACCCCTCAGTGTCATCCCCTCAGTGCCAACGCTCCCTCGAAACCAGCCCCGCCATCATGGTGCAAGGCAGCTCTGAACGCCACCCTCCACAGCCCTCCCCAGGAAGCTGTGCCTGCCCCCTGCCCTGCAAACACACATGCGTGCGTGCACACGCACTGCAGATGATACACCACACACACACACACTGCAGACACACCACACACCTTACACACACCACACAGACTACACACACACACTACAGTGTATGTCTCAGTGCCCAGATAAATTCAACACACACACTGCAAACACATACCAAACACAAACACACCATACATGCAATACACACTATACATGCAAACTGCACACATGACAGATAAATACACCCCACAAATACCATATCCACACTACATCCCACACAGCATACACCTGCTGCACACAAACACATATCATATGTGTACTACACACATACGCTATGTACACACTATACACACCACACACCTTGCACACATATTACACACATGCACATGCAATACTCACGGTACACACAAATATGACATAAACACATACACATGACACATACTACATACAAATACATGCCACACTCACACACCACACACATTACCTACACATACTGCACACACACTGTAAACACCATACACACACTACCTGCCACACACGGGCTACGTTTTACACACACGCCCCTCTCCCGCCATCCAGGCAACACTGGTTTCCCTTTTTCCTGACATCTTCCAGCGCTGACTCTGCTGCTCCCTAAATAAAATGACACGCGCACAGCGCCTGGGCTAGCGCCTGGCACCCAGGCAGCCCTTCTTTCTCCCCACGTGGGGCCTGAACACACGTGGCCTGGAGCTGTGGTGGCCCAGGCTCCCCAGCAAAGCGACAGTGCCCGGAGGGCTTTGGGTGGAGAGTGAATGAGTGACCACACTCAGGAGAATGGGGAAAACGCCTAAGACGGGCTGCCTGAGCCCAGTGGGGTTGGTGGACGGTGTGCACGTGAGGCCACTCGCTGGGCAGTGATGCTGCATGCTCAGAACAAGCCCAGCCTCCACTGCCCAGCGGTATTTTATCCAAGAAAATGAGAGAAAGATTCCTTAACAAAAAAAACAAGGAAAAAGAAACCCCTGGACTGGGAGTAGGAGACTGGTTCTAACCTGGCTCTGCCATGAACTTCCCAAACAACCTTGGACAGATCACTGCAGTGCTCCAGGCCTCAGTCTGCCCAATCTGTAAAATGGGAATAATTTGTCCCTAGGCTCCCTCATAGGATGGGTGTGAGTACCCATCAAGTGAATCAACAACTAAGGCTTTGCAAGTTAAAGTGTCAGATAATAGAAGTCTCCCTGGTGGAGACTTTGCACCTTTCTCAACCCTGAGAGGTGACAATGTAGGTGCCGCCAACTGGACTTACTTCCCCATCTAATTCCAGGGATAAGGTTCCCTGATGCCATAAAGACAAAGGACAGGAAATTACTTTTTCCCTGATGGGGGACGAACTAGGCAGATGACCAATCTTTTACTTAATGTCAGTGTCAAAAAATCCTAAGACCTAGACACCCTCCATAAGAGTGTCAAAACTGGGACAATCTTAACACAAAAAACACTTTCACTTTCAGCATGCCTGGACATAGTCCTGCTCAGGGCACAAGGTGTTGAATGCCTGGGAGCAAGAATCCCAGGTCACCTGCCTCGCTGGGACCCTCACAGTGACCCAGGGCCCATAAGAGTCCCAAGCATGGCCCCAGCTCCCAGAGCACGGCAGGGACTCAGCACAGCCTCCCCACTTCAGGGCACTGCTGTGAGTGCCACATAACCATCAAAGTGCTTGAGACCACAGCAACCCCTAAACGTGAGCCTGATTAAAGAGGGTTACGTGAATTGCCAAATTAAGCCGTCCAAAATTGGATAAAGCGATTGTGAAATCTGTTTTGAGTCAACCTATACATGTCTCATTGCAGGAAAATGTCGCGGTAAGAGTTCATGGAGAAAAAAACTCTGGCAACTCGTTGTTGGCTGACCTTCCTGGGCTCCTAATATCCAGTTCCCCAAAAGGCATCTTAGCCATGTAATTTCCAATATGGGAACAATTTGAGTTGCAATTAGGCAAATCTCAGAAGGTTCTGCCACTGATTTGTTCGTTCCCTCAATATTATTCTATAGGACACACTAAAATACTGCACCAGGTTCACACAGAGGACAATTAAGAATGCCGCCTGTCAGGTTACAGGGACTGGGAAAACACATGGTCACTTGGGAATAGTGTGGTTAGGCCTGCAGAGCTGGGCGCATGGTCCTCTGACCCGAAGGACAGCGACTAATGGCCCTGCTGGGGGCAGAGGCTGTTAGCAACTCAGAGCTTTGGGCTGTGGTGATAGCAAGTTCGCAGGACCTGGACAGTGAGTTGGGCAGTGGTCAGGATAGCTACCAGCTGGAATGCAGCCCAGGGGACAGCAGGTGAAGGAAAGCTAACAGACAACTCCTGGCACTAACATTAGACTTTGCTAACATCCACATCTCACACTGAGCACCTTCTCTGTGTCAGGCCCAAGCTAAGCCCCAGGGACACTGAGATGAAAAAAGACATGGCTGTTGACCTCAAGGAGCCTATTGGAAGACCACACCAGCAAGCCCAATTATGATACAAGATAATAAGTTATAGTCAAGACATTATTTTCAAAAGCGCTGGGGAAACACAGGGGAAAAAAAGGAATAAATTTTGCCTACAGCATGAGGATAAACTTGACAGAGAAGGGCATATTTGAGTGGGCCTTGAAGCATGGATAAGAGTTTAACAGGTAGAGCAGAAAGAAATGACCATCCCAGAGGAGCATTCTCCTCACTTGGTTGGGTAAGTTGGCACTGAGCTGTGAGTGCCTCCTGAGGTCATGTTCTTCTTTTTCAATGAGCCAAATCTGCTGGTCTTCAGCTTTAAATGAATGTCTTCTCCTTCATCCCTGGTCTCTAGGGTTGTGTTCCTGCCCTCTGGAACACATCTGGCTTGCCCCGGACTCCTGTTATTATGATCTGCCCTTTATCCCCAGGTGACTGGTTTGCTCCCAGCAAAGAGGAATGTCTGGATTCACCTGTAGGTTCTTTGCACCAACTGCAGGGGCTGTCTTGTCCCCTTCCTGACCGGACCAGAGCTCCTGCCTCAGACAGGATCCCGCCAGAACCAAGCTTAGGTGAGGGCAGTCGGCCTGCACCAGGGGCCCTGCAGAGCAAGGGCTGTGTCGGTTTATCTTTATTTTCCCTTTGCCCCCAGACCTGCTCAGGGCCCAGTTCTCAAGTTGAGCAAGTAGGTGGGCGAGTGAACACAAGGCAGTAGGCGCTGGGCAGAGCCTAAATAGCTGTGGGACAGCTGGAGGCTGGACCTCGGGGCCAGGCTAAGCAGCTGGACCAGAAACAGGATAGATGGGAAAACGGGGCAATTGTCACAGGAGGTGACAGGAAGTGAGTTGTGTCAGGGCCACGTGCAGAGTGAGATTCAGGGACCACGTAGGTCTGGAAGCTGAGAAGGAGACTGGGTCATGTCACGACTGGGCCAACGCAGCCTTCCGGGGAGAGAGAAGCTTGCAAGCCCAGCAGGACACTGGGGCACAGTGAGCTCAGCGCTGCTCAGCTTAGGGGAACATCCGGCCAAGAACCCCCTTCTCAGCCTCCCCCGGTGCCACGGGTGCCACGGGATGGGGTTCTGGCCCGTGAGAGCTCAGGGGGAGTCGGTTTGCAATCTGTGCACAAAATTTCCTTCCCTGACACAGGAGTACCCCTTCCTCTGAGTATTTCCTTTGGCAACTCCCTGCACACACTGTGGACAAGAGGCTGGGCTGGAGCTGCCACTTTCTGCCTATGAGGAAACCACGAGAATGAAAACTGCACTGGAACCCATGCTATCACGATGACTGCTGCGGCCCCACGCTCTGCCTCTGAGCTTCTGCCTCCTCCTGCTCCTCTCTCCTTCCTCCCCCTGTCTTCTCCCCCGTCCTCCCACATTCAGATGGTCTCTGAGAGCAGAGAGGCTACCATCCCTGCCACAGAATCCCAGGGGCACTCATCAGGGTACCACTTAGGCCAGGATTATTTCTCCATGATGTCCCGAGAAGGACCAAGCAGGGGCTCCCATCCACCTGTGCTTCCCTGAGCCAGACCTTCAGTGCCTCCGAGTCTCAGTCTCCTCCTCTGGTAAATGGGGCTAAAATTGCCCCGCAGGCCATCGATGGGGAAAGAACACTCCTGTTAAAAATAAGGATTCACTCCTGTCATGGTTAGTATTGCTTGGTTTCTGGCTGAATGAATGGTCTGCTGCTTCTTAAGGATACTCCTGGCTCATAAAATAATTTTGCCAAGACACTTGTCTTTGCTTGGGGGTACAGCTGCCCCGAGGCAGAAAGTTGGCTGTCAGCTGTCTCCTAAGCCCCCACCAGCACACAGTGCAACCCCATCCAGACAGTAACAGGACCCGCGCCATCCCAACCCAAATGTGGGCTCTCAGGGTGATGGGGGTCAGGATTGGAGCCTGGACCTTCGTGCAGTTCTTGCCGCCCCACGCCCCAGCCCTCCAGCCTCATAAGGGAAACACATGATCCCGCACAGGGCACAAGACATGTCACAAGCCCCACAGATGGCACTGGCCGTTTCAAAGGCCCATGTTTGACATGGCCATACCCCAGAAAGCCCAAGGACTCCAAGGAATACCACAGGGGGGCTGATGGCATCTGGTCCTCTCAGTGACCCATTGGCTCTAAGCAGAGTGTCCAGTCTGTGTCCATTCCAGTGGGCTGTCCTGCCCCCAAGTGTAGGTGGCCTGTCCAGTGGGTAGGTCAGTGCATAAGTGACTGAGCCCGGGAAGAGCCTGAAAGTCAGACAGCCATGCTGGGGGAAAGGCCCAGAAGAGGGAGGTGGCACTTCTACTGCGGACACAGAGAGGCTATTATGGAGATGTTCCCAGGAAAGGTCATTCTCGAAGAGGCAACAGCATGAGCAAGGGTGGCACCTGATCCGTTTGCATTGCAGTAAGGGCATCCCTGAGGCTGGGGAATTTATAAAGAAAAGAGGTTTATTTGGCTCACAGTTCTGCAGGCTGCACAAGAAGCACGACGCCAGCACCTGCTTCTGGCGAGGGCCCCAGGCAGCCTCCATGCGTGGCAGAAGGTGACGGGGACACCAGCATCACTTGGCAAGGGAGGAAGGGGTAAGCGGTAAGGAGGGGTCAGGCTCTTTCTGAACAATCAGATCTCCCAGGAACTAACAGAGCGAGAATCGAACTCACTCGTTACCGTGAGGATGAAGACAGCACCAAGCCCTTCAGGAGGTATCCATCCCCAAGACCCAAACACCACCCACTGGGCCCCACCTCCAACACAGGGGACCAAATTTCAACCTGAGGTTTGGAGAGGGATAAACGTCCAAATCATACCAGGTGGGAGAGCAGGAAAGCAAGTGGCATTTATGGCATTTACGCAGGATGGTGGGCCCAGTCCCAGAACACAGTCCAACAGAGAACAATGTGAGAGGAGCAGGGAAGGAGGGCTGGAGGCCAGGGAGGGCCAGGAGGCGGCCTTCATCCAGAGGATGTCAGGCGACATTGATGGTGGGGGATGGCGTGGTCTTTGCCAAAGTTGGGCCTTGTGCCGACAGATCTGGTAGAGGATGGACAGCAAGGGTGGAAATGGAAGGCAAGTGGGGCTCGGGGTGGTCCTGGTGGGCTCTGAGCTAGGATGTTGACAGCAGGAATGGGAGAGAGATCTCATGGTGGTGGGATCGACAAGCTGAGCTACACTCTGAACATGGGGAGCCACAAAGAGGAAACAGTCAAAGAGAACACCCAGCACTTGGCCGGGGTGCCTAGGAGAGCAGTGGTTCAAGGAACAAAAATTAGGAAAAAGAAATGGCATCGAACTGGGGAGAAGACAGGGAGAAGTACAGAGGCAACAGTCACTGCCCCGACTCCTGCAGCTCCAGGAGCTTTCCCTGAGTACACAGACCACGCCCTCCCAGATGCTGGTGCTGAGCCCACGACGGTCCTCTCCAGGTCTCATGCAAAGCAGCCCCCGTCCCCTAGCCCTGCCCCAGGCCTGGTACAGCCTTGACGGGCAGTTGATTCGGGCAGTTGATTCGGGAATGTTTGGTCATTCACGGGTTAAGACCTACGAAGTTGCTATTAGACAACAAGGGTGTGCTCCCTGCAGGCAACCAGAGCGCAGCCCCACCTCCCTGGGAGACACCGTAACCCTCCCTCAATAGCAGGGGCAAGTGTACATATAAGAATAGCATCTATTGGATGTCGGGTAGGGAGGGAGGGGGAAGGGGGAGGGGCGAGGGGGAGGAGGGGATGGATATATGCATACACAAAGGGTGCAATGCGCACCCTCCGAGAGATGGACATGCTTGGGACTGGGACTTGGGGGGAAGGGGGGGCAAGGGCATCATACGTAACCTAAACACCTGTACCCCTATAAACAAGAAACAATAAAAAAAAAAAAAGGGAAAAAAAAAATAGCAGGGGCCTCTTAGCTCCGTGGAATCCACCTCCCCTGGCTTCACAGTCACTACCAGGTGGAGGAGGGACATAGCTGAGAGTGTGTTTGTTTGCAGGCATCTGCCACGGGAGTTTCCTTTGGGTCAAGAACCCAGAGTTCCACGCCACTGTGATTTCCACCTTCTTTTTTACTGATTAACAAGCCCCAGGGGACATCACAGACTAAAAACAAATGCTACTGGGCACCCATTAATCACAGCTCCTTCTAAGTCCAATAATCAGCTACAGGTAGGGTGACCAACCATCCCAATTTGCCCAGGACTCCCTACTGTTAGCACCAAAACTCATGAATTTCTGGAAAGCCCTCAGTCCCAAGCAAACTGGGACACTGGCCACCCAGGCCGCAGAAAGGCTGTCTGCTATTCAGACAGGCAGCAGCCCTTACAGCCGCCGTGGACACACAGGCAGTCGCCGGCGGAGGCACTGCCCCGGGCTACCCTGTCTCCTAGTCACACTCTTCAGGGGCTGCACGTGATGCGCTCAGCCAAGAGACTATGCCTGTCCTGAGACGCCTGCCCGAGCGCTGGGCACACAGCGTGTGCTCCATAAAGAACTGTCGATTATCTTAGGAAGTCTGTTTCTCCGCCTCTCTGATCTTTGCTCTTCTCATCTCAGGAAAAGGCCGAATGGATTCACGCGGACGCTTGACTCTAACACAGTGCCACAACCGAGAATTCCCGGGACAAATTCAGGTTTCTGTTTCTGATTCGCTGATACCCAGCCCGCCCATCCAAAACCAGTTTGGTAAACCATTTAATCATGAGGTTTGTATATGAGAGCTTTGTGATGAGACATTTTACATCGGTTTTCTAAGAAAATAAGAAGCTGAGTGTTTCCGAGAGCAAATTGACTTGGCATTGTGAATACTAGAGCTTGGCTAAGGGGACTTCCAAGGACAGCAGGATCCTCCTAATCCTGTAAGAAGATGGATAAGCGAGAACCACACAAAAGGCAGGAAGCCGCAGAGAGCAGGGACACGCAGACTCACCACGGAACTCGAAGCAGGTGCTTTGTATTTTTTTAGCGGACTTTTTATTTTGAAATAATTTTAAATGTACAGAAGAAGTACGAAGGTAGTGCAGAGAGTTCGCCCAATTTCCCATATTGTTAACATCTTACATTTCCATGGTGCATCTGTCAAAACCAAGAAACCAACATCGGTTGGTTACTATTAACTACATGAGCTTTTCTTCGGATTTTACCAGTTTTTCTAACATCCTTTTCTGTTCCAGGATACAATTCAGGGCACACACTGAGGCCTCAAGCCTCCTTAAGCTCCTCTGGTCTGTGACAGTTTCTCAGACTTGCCTTTGTTTTTTAGGACTTTGACTATTTTGAGAAGTCCCAGTCAGGGAGTCTGCAAAGCATCCCTCAAGTTGGGCTTGTATGATGTCTTTCTTGTCATTAGACTGGGGTTATAGGTTTTGGAGAAAAATCCCATGGAAGTGAAATGCCCTCCTCATCACACACATCCTGTCAAGCTACATGCAATCAACGTGGCTTATCCCCAGCAGCGTGAACTTGTCCCCTAGCCAAGACAGTGTTTGCCAGTCTCTCCACCGTCGAGCAGAACAGGGTTCCTTAATGTCTTCTTTTTCAAACCTTCCTGTTGGGAAATGCCAACAGCAGCTTCCATGTTCATCCAGGGATGACAAGCATTGGTCAAAGTTCCCCCATGACCGGTCTGAAAATCTGACCAGTGTTGTACGGAACTGAAACTGGTCCCACTCCATCAGAAATTTTGTGACAACAGAGGGTTCTCTTTTCAAGAGAAAACCAGTTCTTGGATCAATGTCCTCAAAGAAAGCCTATACAATTGACCCTTGAACGATCCAGATTTTTTTCAAACAAATGCAGATTCGAGGGATGCAAAACCTGCGTACACAAAGGCTGACTTTTCCTATATGCAGGTTCTGCAGGGCCAACTGCACCAGTTTGGGTTTTACTCAGGTGTCCTGGAACCAATCCCCCAGTATACCCAAGGACAACTGTAGTGGTAAGAAAAAAAACGTGTTCACATTCACAATTATAATGTTGCTGTGAAAACATCCATCTTCTCTACCCTCAGGAAATGCCTGTTGAATGGAGCTGGGTGTATTCAGCTCCTTCTGCTCTCTCGGTGGGCCCCTCTCCTCTATGTTGCTTCTTGTTCCCTGTCTTTGCCCCTCAAATGACAATTAGAGGACTAGTGTCTAATTTTTAATTATTCATAGTGCTTGTTAAATAAAGTTATCTCTACTCTCCTTCATTTGCAAAACAGAAAGTTGTAAGAGTCTCACTTCCCTCTTCAAAAGAGGGGGCTACGGTTACTTTACATACATGTGACTGTCAATATACATTTTCCGGAACCAGCATGGGACACGCTTTCTAATATGTAGTCTGGCGAGTGACAGAGTATTTGACACCAGGGTTGTCTGGTCACTACATCCAAACCTGACTCCAGTAGGGAAGCATGTCCTTAAAATGTCCTTCTGCTATTTCTGAGTTTATCTGGGGAGGAAATTTTACATGTTGTCACTTAAAATTGGAAGTAACCTCAAATTTCATCTAGTTCAACTACCTCATTCTGCAGATGGGAAAACTGAAACTTGTTCATATGAGGAAGTGATCCAAGGTCACTTATCAAGTTTGTGGCTGTGGGGCAAGAGTCCAGCAGTTTGCATGGCCACTCTGTGGTCTTTCCATGACACCATGTTTGGTTATTTCATGGAGAAAACAGCTACCTTTCCCCACATGACTATTTACAAGTAGGTTAGAACATAAAATCCCACGCAGGCCCTTTTCCTGTACAAATAGTGCTGTGAAAAGTTCCTAATTTAATCAAAATGCATCTCAGACTTTAACCAAACTAAACAAAACTCAGATTAGAATCAGCACCAGTTTGAACCCAGCCCCTGGTTCCACCTGCTCTGCACGTAGCCCAAGGCAGACTGAGGTGCCCAGACGTGAGCCTGGACTCCATAAGATAAACCTCACACTTTGGGTTATTGCTCAGTAAGGTGACTGCTGTTGATGTGGGAAGGTGAATGACGTGGCTGCAGAGATTTTATAGGCCTGGGAGAGAAGGTGCTGGCAGCCGCCGACTTAGCTCCGCACCACGCAGCCCACCACGGTGCTGGAGCTGAGAGCAGGGTGGGCAGAGGAGGCCACTGAAGCCGAGAGGTTCTTCTGCCCGTCTCCAGATGGCCAGCATCTCTGTCTGCCCTGTCAGCCTTTCTTTTTTTTTTTTTTTTTT